>JBBDHG010000008.1:975000-992500 GCA_037951165.1 Lophius americanus | reverse complement strand
CCATTTGACGAAACACAGCGACGACTTCAAATGTGGAATCCCTCCCCAGAAGTCCGGGCCAAGATGGCGGTCTCCATCTGGACCCGTTCCATTGAGATTAAAAAGGGTCTATTTTTGAATATTCACCAAAAAGCTGTTTAAAGACGCAGCGGGCGAACTCTAGAGAGAGAGAGAGAGAGAGAGATAGAGATAGAGAGAGAGAGAGAGAGAGAGAGAGAGATAGATAGATAAATAATAGATAATAGATAGATAGATAGATAGACAGATAGATAGATAGATAGATAGATAGATAGATAGATAGATAGATAGAAAATAGATAGATAATAGATAGATAGATAATAGATAGATAGATAGATAGATAGATAGATAAATAATAGATAGATAGATAGATAGATAATAGATAGATAGATAGATAGATAATAGATAGACAGATAGATAATAAATAGATAGATAGATAGATAGATTGATAGATAGATAGATAGATAGATAGATAGATAGATAGATAGATAGATAGATAGATAGATAGATAGATATAAATTGTATTAATACCAAAAAAGGGACATTTTGAGTAAGTGAGAGTTGATATAATCATGAAACAATCTTCATCATTCAGATTACTTCTCTCCGTCTCAAAATCAGAATATTCCGCGTGACTCCAGCACTTAGTTCAGCGCCCTCCATTAAGCGCCTGGCGTCCCACACAGCGCTTACGTACACGCCGACGCCCTGAGAGCGCTAACACGGCGCCAAAGTGCCTCATTACAGCTGCTTCCCAAATTAAATGGAGAAGATGTATTATTCATCGGTGGAGGATCCCCCCGTGAGCGAGGCCCAGCAGCAAAACAGGAAGTGTCTCCTCAGGAGGTGGTGGCTCTCAGTCAGCCCAGAAGAAAAAAACATTCGTCCAACATTTGTCAACATTAATTGTCACTTTAATATTTTAGGATAATTTCACTCTCTCTATGCTCAATAATTCCAAAAGTCACAGGATGTTTTTAGAGACGCTTACTGAAATCAGGGAAATGGACCTTGCGTCGGTTCACGTGTCATGTGACGCCTTTCCTAGCCAGTCAAACTGGCCCCAGTGATGACATCATCAACAATAAATCGGTTTAGAATCAGACTGATTTTCACTCAAGACTGGAAACCACAGTTTGGACCTCAAAGCACGACTCAAGAACACGAGTGACTAAAAGAGTCGCTTTACTGGAAGTAAAGGCTGGTAGAACAAATCCAAGAAGTCACGAATCCAAAGGGTCCGTAACTTAAAAGGGTCATTACCGTAAACGCCTTAAAACATAAGGAGAACCAGGAGGATCATGAGGTCAGTACCCAAACCTGATCCTCATCCTCCCATGTCTCACTAGACACCGGTACGGGAACGTCTTACAGATCTGAATCAGATATTCGGACCAAGGGGTTTAGAATTTATGGCGAGAAAATTGTTTGGGATAATGCTCCCCCTAGTGTCAGAAATATACAACCGACCTTTGCCAAAATCAATCCAGTTATTCCTTGCACGATGCTCTATGTTGGTATAAAATATGAAAATGATTCACAAAACAGTTTCTGAGTGATTGGAGGATCTGCTGCGGACCCCATGACGATTCCGTGATATTTGACTTTTATCATAACCCAGTTGAGTGAGAGCAGCGTAAAAACGATCCCGACATGTCACTGTTTTGGATCGTTGTTTTTCTTTACCTCGTTGTTTGTGCAGTTTAAGATGTGATCAGTTTTCTTGCAGGGAAAATAAATAAATAAATAAGGGGAAACCAGATACATTTGGGTATCAGTGCTCCGGCTAAAGGTAAGAGGTCTTAAAAAGATGCTACCGGCTAATTGAAGGCAACATTCCGGTGTGGATGTTTGGACCCTGCAAGTTGACAGGAAGTGCTTTTGAGTGCACAAATAGTTTTGCTCTCTGGGGTCGGTCATGTCGTCTGGTTCCCTCGCAGGCACCATGTCGGAGACGATCTCGCTCTGGAATCTGCTCGGCTACGACTGTCGCCCGACGCTTCTTTGTGGAAAGTTGTGCAGTTCTAAAGAGGGACTTGCAATTAGAAAGGGCTAAGTGGGTCAACCAGGACGCCGGGGAGGAGCAGGAGAAAGCTTGTCAGGTCATCTCACGCTGAGTTGCAGTCACTCAGGGGCGGCCCCCCCGGTGTCAGTCGCGTTTGGAAGATTGAATGAACTCTAAAAGCAAGTTTGTCTGGCCATTAGCGTCCCCGGTGAGAGCCTCCGTTAAGTTGGCCGACAGCCGTCGTGTTCGAGGTCTGCACACATGTACGGAGAGAAGACGTCTGCACACATGTACGGACAGCAGACGTCTGCACACATGAACGGAGAGAAGACGTCTGCACACATGTACGGAGAGAAGACGTCTGCACACATGTACGGAGAGAAGACGTCTGCACACATGAACGGAGAGAAGACGTCTGCACACATGTACGGAGAGAAGACGTCTGCACACATGTACGGAGAGAAGACGTCTGCACACATGAACGGAGAGAAGACGTCTGCACACATGTACGGACAGCAGACGTCTGCACACATGAACGGAGAGCAGACGCCTGCACACATGAACGGAGAGAAGACGTCTGCACACATGTACGGAGAGAAGACGTCTGCACACATGAACGGAGAGAAGACGTCTGCACACATGTACGGACAGCAGACGTCTGCACACATGTACGGAGAGAAGACATCTGCACACATGTACGGAGAGCAGACGTCTGCACACATGTACGGAGAGCAGACGTCTGCAGACATGTACGGAGAGAAGGCGTCTGCAGACGTGTACGGATTGAAGACGTCTGCACACATGTACGGAGAGAAGACGTCTGCACACATGTACGGAGAAAAGACGTCTGCACACATGTACGGAGAGAAGACGTCTGCACACATGTACGGAGAAAAGACGTCTGCACACATGTACGGAGAGAAGACGTCTGCACACATGTACGGAGAGAAGACGTCACTGTACATACATATACACATATATGTATGTATATATAGTTATGTATATGTGTGTATATATGTATATATATATACATACTTACATATATGTATATATATGTATATATATATATATATACATATATATACACATATATGTATGTATATATAGTTATGTATATGTGTGTATATATATGTATACATATATACATACTTACATATATGTATATATATATATATATGTATATATATATACACACATATATATACATATATACATACTTACATATATATGTGTATATACGTATATTGTGAATATGTAAATGCATGTATGTATACATTAAATACATATACATGTATACATATATATTTAAATATATGTCTGTGCTTGTATACACAGTATACATATAATATATATCATTATATATAGATACACATATATATATGTTTATATATAGATACACTACTCACATGCATACATACATATATATACATACATACCGCTACACTATTATATACTTATATACTTTACTTCTACTGCTTCTACTTTCTCATGATTCAACAACATCCCCCGACTTTTGGATGATATGATTATAAAATAAATACACAAACCAGAGGACATAAATGTCTGCGGGGTTTTCTCTTCTTAAAACTTTCACAGGTTCATTCTAATGACCCGACACCCTGGATTTTATACAGTATTTTACAATGATGGGACAAAAGCTTGGTTTTTTTTTTATCGACATTGAATTTAAAAAAGAATTGATATAAAAAACAATAATGTAACATGTGTGTATGTGATCTGGAATCCTCCTACACACACAACCTGGATCAACCTCAAAAGTCGATCACCTCCTCGGGGTCGGAATCCAGCCTCACACACGGTTTCATCAACTTTCAGAGATATATTATGCAGACAACAAACAAACAAACAAACAAACAAACATGGACGATAATGTTTAATGTCTTCCATTTTGGCAAATTCGTTCTCAGCAGAAGTTGACTTTATAACATTTCTCCTCATTCACACCATCTTTATTTCTGCTTGTTTTTTTCTCTCTCCTGCAGCACAGCAGAAGCTGCAGTTTTCACAGATTTACAGCATTTCCTTCTGTTCCTCAAGAATGAACCAAACCTCAGCTCCTCCGCGCTCTCAATGTTTTTCTGCTTATTTTCTTTATCGTTTTTCTACATTTTTGATCCGGTCTTTGTCCATATTTTCCCCTCTTAATCCCGTTTTAAACTCATTTAAACGGGTTTACTTGCAAACACCTGGCATCATTTAATTAAACTGTCGGTAAATATACTTCCTGATACCATGCTTGAGTATACTGTGTTTAAACACAAAAAAAAAAAATGCAGATATTCTCATCCTAACCTGATTTTATTTAACAAAAAAAAAAAGTCTCATAGTCATGAAATTTTACTTATTTTAACGTTTATTCTCCGATGTCATTTATTATTTAACTGTTAACTTTTTTTTATTCTACTTGCCTTTTTAAAAAAAAAATTATTAAATAATACATTTTTATGTTTTTATAGATTGTGAATAACTTTTACGGTGTTTTTTCTTTGAAAAGTACTAAAAACTTTTATTATTATTATTATTATTATTATAATTATTATTATTATTATTATTATTATTATTATTGTTATTATATTATTATTATATCAAAGTTACACCATGAATGAAAACAATTTTTTCCGAATCTCTTTGATAACTGCTGCATGAAATTTGATAGAAATACCACAAAGTTCGTGTTATTCTACACAGTGTTTGGTGGACAGGACCAGGAGGACTCTTAATATCGACCCAAAATGTGCCCAAAACAGAATTTGGACCCCAGAGATGGATTTTGGCTTAAACAAATACCACATATGTCCACTGGGGGAGCTATATGCAAATACTACAACCCTCGGCTGTGACATAAAAAAAACGTAGATTTTTTTCAAATCTAGCATTGTACGCTGAAAAATAACCCTTTGTTTATAATAGAATAATAAATAGGAGTCAGAACAGGTTCAGGATCCCCTTTTATTTATAACTCTAGTTTTCCTGGAATGTTGAACAAAGAAATATTTACAATACAGTCAAAGAACAGTTCAAATAAAAAAAAAAATCAAATACAGCAGTTATATAATTGAATCAAATTGATAATTAAAGCCTGTGCAAGGGTATATCCTCAAAAAAGTCCCAAATCCCCTGCGTTGGACAATCAATGACTCTGATTTAAATCCTTAAATTAAATGTGAGGTTATGAAAAACAGTATTTTTTGAAAAAATAAAAACTCCAGGGAGTGAGTAAAATATGATATATACATAATAGATCTCCCTGAGTTGATCCACATGCACCAGATTTGGACTTAATTCTACCGATAGTTAAGAAGTAATGTTGAAAAAGAAAAGTGTTTTCCGGTAAAAAAGCTCCCCCTAGTGAGTAAAATATGAACTATTAGGGAAAAAATATGACGTATACAAGATGAATCACCTTAAGTCCATCCATATCCTCCAGATTTGGAAAAATTTAGAAGATAAAGCTCCCTCCTGGTGTCAGAATTATATAACCAACCTTTCCCAAAATCAATCCAGTTCTTCCCAGCTTTAATTAATTAATTAATTAACATCAGAGCGATTTTTGAGGGTAATTAGAGCTTTGAATGATCCTTGAAAGCAAACTTTACTCCAGCCTAATTTTTTCTGGCGTGGGTAAAAAGTCAGACGTGGAGATTAGAGGGAAATTCCTCATTAGAGATGTAGAGGAACAGATGATGTGACATCCCCGTTGACGTGTCATATTTTATATCATTCCATTGGCACACGACACCGAGACAAGCTTCATCATTTATTAGCTTTGGTGAGGTCCAATTTGGCGCCATGGAGCCGCGTTTGCTTCAGCGGGACATTAATAATAGAGAAGGTTTAGAGCTTCAACTTCCCATATTAAAATATTCTGTGGAAGTCACAAATCTAATCAGCCGCAATCGCTGGACAACAACGATATATGTCATCCCGACCTGTCTAATGAGACGACTCGTATTAAATAAAAGATCAGAGAAGAAAGTGAAGAACAAAGATAGGAAAACGAAAGACAGAAGGCCACTCTGGAGCTTCTGCAGTCACTTTACAACGGTTCTGTTCGGGTCAATCGCAACCCCGTTTTCGTGTTTAAATGAATACCTTTAATACCATACCATGAATATAATACGATTAAAACAAGACTCCATTGATTATTTTTTAAATTGGGCCGATAGTTAAGGAGCTATGTCGAAAAAAAAAAAAATTGTAAAAAAAAAAAAGAAAAAAAGAAGAGTTCCCCCTAGTGAGTAAAATATGAACTACTCAAGTGTAACACTATGTATACAAGATAGTCAAATGCATCAAATTCCAAATAAATTGTATCAATGATTGCGATTTTGTTGCCAGAAAAAGGACATTTAATGTACAAATTTGAAAAGGACCCATGAAAATGTACATCTTTCGCCGCGGCGACGGTAAAGATACCATAATATCCCGGATTATCCCCCGCAGTTCTATATTTCTGACACTAGGGGGAGCTTTATCTTAAAAAGATTGTGGCCCATCATTTCTCAACAGCTAGTCCGATTTAGTCATGAGCTTTATTATGAAATAAAACTGTGTTTTAGACATAACTTCACATTTAATTTGAAGAGTTCAGTCAGGGGGGATTGCTAATACAATGCAGGGGAATGGGGGCTTTTTGGGGACATATAGACCCTTACTATATAGACATACTGGCTCCAGTCTCTTCAGATTCCTTCATCTCTTATTTGAACTTATCGAGCGGAGAGCGGCAGGTTCGGCAGAGACATTTATTCCTTCCGTGTACAGTTTCATCCTTCTCTTTCAAAGTTCCACTTCAGACATGAAACATCAATACTGATACAAGCTGTAGGGAAATGTCTGGCTTCTCTGTGGTATAATAGATATAATAGATATAATAGAGCACGAGAGCACTTTGTGCGGCGCTCAAAGCTTCAGAAACACCTTCGGGAAATAACTGCTAGCCTTTTTACCGCAGATCGCGACCCGGTTACTAAAGATAATCCGCGGATTTTGTTGCGAACGGGACGGATTCAATCTTCTCTGGAGATACGCTGGATGACGTTGACCCGGAATGGTCCGTGATGTTGGCCTCGTTCAGTTTGATCATGGACTCAGGACAGAACCGGAGAAGAGGAGCTTTATAAAATGTATTTATTTGTGAGATTCGGCCCAATTTTCTCCAAATTTACTCCGTGTTTTACTGTAATAATTCATATTTTCGCTGATAGAAACCGCGCCAGCATCAAACCCCGCCTCCCTGGTATTCAAGCAGGACACAGTCACACACGGTCACAACTCATTCCTGAAGTACGCAGTAATCAGCCATAACATTAAAACCACCGGACTAATATTGTGCTGCCTTCAAAACAACTCAGGAAAGAATAGTAACATGGATATAATCTCACTTTTAATTTGAGGAGTTCAATCTAGGGAGTCGATGCACAACCCAGGGGATTGGGGGCTTTCAGAGCACGGCTGTATGGCTCAGCGGGTTACAACACTGACTTCAGTCCAGGAGGCTGGGGGTTGGAATCCCATTCAAACGAGGGCGTTGCAGAAATCCGTTCAATATATGTTTTTTATTTTATTTTAAAATAAAAAAATTTGTCAAATTTAGCATCAAGAACTATTTCTGCCTGAAACTGAAACGCTCCAACGGACATCAGTCCATAATAGAAGAGACCGTGACCTTCTCCCGACCCCGACGAAGAGCTGACGGCGTCAGATCGGACCCTTCAGACGTCGGACAATGTTGTCACTTTAATTGATACGTTCCATTTTATTCAAAGTTTTTCAAACTGTGTAACATTTCCTGTTAATGCTGGATGGACCTGGAGCCAAAGAGGAGTTTATACCCCGGGTAAGCAATATTACGATTAGCCACAACATTATAACCACTGACAGGTTAAGCTGAAAGTACATTTCATTATCTGATTACCATGGTTACCTGTCCACATGTTGGCCTTAAGTTGATGTTTTGGAAGCAGGTAAAAAAAATGGACAAGTGTGGGGGTTCTGTGTGAATCTGACACGGCCCACTTGAAACCAGGGAGGCGGGGTTTGATGCTGGCGCCGTTCTCTCAGCACATCATTCATTAAACACTTTTCCCATCGACCCAACAAAGTGGCAGCGGGTCTCGGCTCGCCCCGGCTGATCGGGCGCTAGAACTTCTTGTCGACATGTCGTACAGCAAATCAATCTCAACTAAATTTTTGATGAAACAGTTATTCAAGCTCAGAACACGACGCCGACTCCCGTGGGACATAAAAAAACACGAGAAGTGTTTTCTTCTTCCTTAGTTTTAGTTGACAGGCGCCACCTGCTGGCGGATTAAATGCAGCACATACTTATTTTACCCCTAACCGCCTTCAGAACACTACAGCGCATTAAACGCGTTTAGGATTATCATTTATGTCAAATTATGAAATGTAAATATTAACAAAGAAAAATATTATATTCAAAAATAGTCAATTGTAGGGTCGCTATTTATTATGTAACTGTCCGATACTGACTCTAAGTGGACTCTCACCAGCTCACATTGTTAGATTTTAGATATATATTTCTATAGCTTCTATTCTATTTTGCTGCCAAAATGTGGTAAAATGTGGTTAAAATCCCATTTTTTTAACGAGATCACGTCCGGTCCTGTCCGACAAAAACTCTGTAGAATAACAAACTTTGGTTTATCGATCAAATGTTTAATGCAGCAGTTATCAAAAGAGTAAAGACTCAAATTCATTGTTTTGTTTTGTTTCATGGTTTCGCTGTAAATAATGACGTTAAACGCCTGCAATTTCCCCGTTGTGGGACAAATAAAGGTTTATCTTATCTTTCGTTGTCTTGTTGCTTTTATGTCCTGACTTCAACGCCACCGTTTCCTTTATCCCTCCCCTTTATTCTCTTTTGTCCTTATTCCGCTGACTTCTGTGCTGAAGATGAAGCTGCCAGGCCGGAGAAGAAGGGGAAGACCAAAGAGGAGGCTTCTGGATGTGGTGAGAGAGGACATGCAGTTGGTTAGTGTGACATTGGAAGGGCAAATGGAAAGAGATGATCCCCTAAACGGAATGGCCGGAAAAAGAAAAAAGAAGAAGAAAAAGAAGATGAGAAAGAAGAAGATGACAAAGAAGAGGAAGAAGACGAGGAAGATGCAGAAAATGAAGAAAAAGAAGAAGAAGTCAAGTTGCCTCCTGAGTTTCCTGTTTTTCCTTTTTCTGTTGAAGCCCTGTGTAAATAATTGTTTTAAAAGTAGTATATAAATAAAGTGTATTTTTTTATAATTACGCGCTGCTTTTCCCACCATAGTTATTTTGTTTGTAACGATAAAAAAAAGTGAACTCGATTATATTTGGATCAATCCAAATTTTTTACAGCTTCTCCACAGTTTCTGTCTGTGGTTCTGGTGGTTTAATCTGCACAGTTGAATGAACGGGTCCGAAACAACCGCGTCGCCGCTGCGCCTCCCGAAGGAACATCAATCCCTTCGACTCCCCGTCCGCCGTCAATCGACCGCGTTCCCCCATTGGCCGACAAAAGGCGATCTCAATCAATTTTGATTTCACCTTTGCGCGGACGATTGGGAACTTAAGAGGTTAATTATCCCTCTGCAGCATCGATGGCTGTTTCTCACTAGCTTGTTAATTAGCGTGACTTATTTGACCCCAGGGCTGGAGAGAGAGAGAAAGCCCGGAGCGGAAGTGGAGTGGATCGTCATAAAAAATAAATCAATAAAAATAAAACCTCACGTGTTGCTCTGCATCTTTTATTTTCACCCCGGCCGGGCTTTTAGCCGTGGATATGAATGATTCAATCTTCTTTTTTTCCCCTCTTTTTTTTTTAACCTCCTAGTCACGAATCTGGCTTGATGGAGTTCCTTTTTTTTTTCTTGCACTCTGATGCCAGAGAATTTGCATATCTCATGCTATTTAGCCGTGACAGGAAGATTGGTTGTTTGCTTGTTTCTGATGTATTTTTCATGATGTGCAGCTGAGGGGAGACGCCTCTTCCAGCTGTCGGCGTGTCATGTGTTATTGATGGAGGCCCGGTTTGGAGCGAGCGGCTGCAGAAACGTGTAGATCCGTTTAGGGAGCTTTTCCCGCGGCTGCTGGTGCGTCTTCCTCTCGGCTGCGCAGGTGACGGCGCGAGAGCGGCGAGATAATCCTAATTGAAATCCACTCCTATGTGAGACGGAGGAGAAGGAGCCGTCGAAAGGGTCGTAATTACTGAGGCCGCTAATGGGGGATAATTGCGTCGCGTGGCGGCGTCTCGCGGCGAGGGCGAGAGCGGTTGCGAATAAAAAGGTGGTCGAACTATGAACTCCTGATGCTCGGCGCCGTTATGCAACACAATTAAATTACAAATATAGCATTTCATTAGGAGTAACGAGTCAGGGCTTTTAATTGGCTCTCTTGTCTCCTACCAATGGAGAATACTGCTATTCCAGAAGAAGCCGTGATCACACGAACGAGCCGCCGATGAGCTAATCCTTTTTTGCTGATTTCGTAGAAGAGCTCCGGGTCGCACATCACTGCTGTGGGGGGAAATACGCGCATCAGGACGGTGTCCCCTGAGTGGAACCCCCCGTATCTTCATCCCTGTCGTCCCATGAGATGAAAACCCAGAGCAAACGGCGAGATCTATTGGGGTATAAAATTCGAAAATGATCCATGATACAGTTTTTGAGTTATGGCGCTAACACGAAGGATATGCGGGCGCGGCGACGTCGATTCCGTCGTTGTATTGTTCTTTTAAGATATATATATATATATATATATATATATATATTAAAAAAAAAAAGATTATTAATTTGTTTTGACAATAATAGTAATTAATATTATTTATTTGTATTGTTCTTTTATTTTCTTTATTTGAAGTATTATTATTATTATTTTTTTTATAATAATATATATATGTTTTTAGATAATAATCAACATTATTATTGTTTTTATTGTTTTTATTATTAATATATTTTTTTAAATATTTGAATTTATTGGTTTATTTAACTTTTAAAAAATATTTTTTGTATTATTGTTATTATTATTATTATTATTGTTATTGATAACTCCAACTTTTCATGAATATGATTAAAGAAACACGGCGTTCTTCTGATTGGCAGTGTACATAGAGAACATAAAACCGTCATAAAACATTCATCCCATAAAAAATAAAAAACACCAATGATAAATAGTAAATATCGCGACTGGGATTTTTCATGATTGCAGTATTTTGGAGTTGAGCAATTTAACAGGATGTGGATGAAAAGTGTTTAAGAATCTGGACGTCGGAGGTTTTCATAAACCCATATCTCTTTCCAGATGTTCACAACTGGTTTCTTAACGAGATGGTATTCCGCCTATTCAGCGAAACCCACTAAATTGTACGAACTGGACCGGGGAAATAAAATAAAAAATAATTAACTGGAATTAGTAATGAGTGCGACAAAGTCTTATTTCACTGCAGCTGATTTCTTTTTCAGCGTCACCTCCAGCGGCTTGTTTTCACATCTCTTATGAAACACGGTTACCCGTAAAATGAGAGCGGGACGATTTGTTTGAAAAGAACCTGAACCGTCCGGCACAAGCGGAGCCACAAATTAGCGGCGCCTTTACTTCCTCCACAGTCTTCCCCCGTATTTCATCCACATTTATGTCTTCTTCCTTATTGCTCGGCTCTTAATGGACTCCACTTTGCAGGAAGGGCCTCATAAATAAACCGCAGATGTCACTTCGCTGAGAGACGCCGAACCGCCTCTGCTGATTGGACCAGACAGGAGACGCGACCACGACGGTCACAATCCGAGAGGTGAAAGTGTCTCGGTCTGTTCGGGGGAAACACTTGTACATCGTTTCAATCTCTTTTACGGGGCTGACAGGAAAATCCATACGTCTCGCATTTGTTATGCGTGCGGCGCTCAGTTTGTGCGGAAACATCGATTTGTTGTTTGACATTTTTCCTCTCTTGGCTTCAAGGACAAATTTTCTCTGTAGTTTTAAATGGTGCCCCCCCCCCCTTTATGGACCGTACAGCAGATGGAATGAGGGTGTGAGACTGTGAAAGGGAAAGTATGGATGTTCCCTTTTTCACACACATACTTTTTGAATTAATGTTTATTTTGAACTTGCAAAATGAAATAAAAAAAGGTCAGTCAAATTTTTTTTATGAGAATGCACAGAATTAGGTTTCATAACGCAAAACGACATCGTCAGACACTTGATAATTTTGTTCACACATCCGTACAGGTAAGCCCGCCCCTTCCTGTATCCAGACTAGGCGCTTTGCTTAGGGCGTCATGGTGGAAGGGGGCCCCACAACACGAGATGGAGAGAGGAGAGTCTCCGCCCAGTTAAATTCCTGCCATTAGTCCGCACACAAACGCAACACGATTCCCGATCAAAGAGCGTCTGATCCGCGGGCAGAGTGTGATTTACAAAGAAAAACAAATCAGAAACTCATTGAAATATGTGGTCCAACTCATGGTGCCTCCAGTCGTCCAGTCGTCCACAGTCAGGCCCAGTGTGGTAAACTTTTGATCTGAGTCACAGCGACACCTGCTGTTGTAACGGCTGAGCTACAAAGGACCTGCGTGTGCACAAAACTGAAGACGCTCGTGTAAAGGTAGCACGTCCCTATGCGGTAAATTTGTGCCAAAAGTCACGTCTTTATACTGATGTTTATAGTGTTTATAGTGATTAATTACAGTGTTTATAGTGATTATAGTGATGTTTATTGTGTTTATATTGATGTTTATAGTGTTTATAGTGATTAATTACAGTGTTTATAGTGTCCATTTGATGTTTATTGTGTTTATATTGATGTTTATAGTGTTTATAGTCATTAATTAAAGTGTTTATAGTGTTCATTGTGATGTTTATTGTGTTTATATTGATGTTTATAGTGTTTATAGTGATTAATTACAGTGTTTATAGTGATTAATTACAGTGTTTATAGTGTTCATTGTGATGTTTATTGTGTTTATATTGATGTTTATAGTGTTTATAGTGATTAATTACAGTGTTTATAGTGATTATCGTGATTAATTACATTGTTTATAGTGTTCATTGTGATGTTTATTGTGTTTATATGGATGTTTATAGTGTTTATAGTGATTAATTACAGTGTTTATAGTGTTCATTGTGATGTTTATTGTGTTTATATTGATGTTTATAGTGTTTATAGTGATTAATGACAGTGTTTATAGGGATTATAGTGATTAATTACAGTGTTTATAGTGTTCATTGTGATGTTTATTGTGTTTATATTGATGTTTATAGTGTTTATAGTGATTAATTACAGTGTTTATAGTGTTCATTGTGATGTTTATTGTGTTTATATTGATGTTTATAGTGTTTATAGTGATTAATTACAGTGTTTATAGTGATTATAGTGATTAATTACAGTGTTTATAGTGCTCATTGTGATGTTTATTGTGTTTATATTGATGTTTATAGTTTTTATATTGATGTTTATAGTGTTAATAGTGATTACTTACAGTGTTTATAGTGATTAATTACAGTGTTTATAGTGTTCATTGTGATGTTTATTGTGTTTATATTGATGTTTATAGTGTTTATAGTGATTAATTACAGTGTTTATAGTGATTATCGTGATTAATTACATTGTTTATAGTGTTCATTGTGATGTTTATTGTGTTTATATGGATGTTTATAGTGTTTATAGTGATTAATTACAGTGTTTATAGTGTTCATTGTGATGTTTATTGTGTTTATATTGATGTTTATAGTGTTTATAGTGATTAATGACAGTGTTTATAGTGATTATAGTGATTAATTACAGTGTTTATAGTGTTCATTGTGATGTTTATTGTGTTTATATTGATGTTTATAGTGTTTATAGTGATTAATTACAGTGTTTATAGTGTTCATTGTGATGTTTATTGTGTTTATATTGATGTTTATAGTGTTTATAGTGATTAATTACAGTGTTTATAGTGATTATAGTGATTAATTACAGTGTTTATAGTGCTCATTGTGATGTTTATTGTGTTTATATTGATGTTTATAGTTTTTATATTGATGTTTATAGTGTTAATAGTGATTACTTACAGTGTTTATAATGATTAATTACAGTGTTTATAGTGATTATAGTGATGTTTAAAGTGTTCATAATGATGTTTATAGAAATGGTTTCAGTTTTTATAGTGGTGTTACTAGGGCTCATAGTGTTTATAGTGTTCGTAGTGGTGTTTATAGCGTTCAAAGGGGTGTTTATAGTGTAAATAGTTGTGTTCATAGTATTTATAATGACCTGAGACACACCTCAATCTTTATTTTATTTACTTCTTAAAGGTAAGAATGTTTTTAGTGTTTCTCATAATTATAATGATAATTACACTAATAATAATTTCTACTTGTTTGATTTCGTTATCATCATTACAATTATTGTTAATTTAAGCCTTGAAAACAGCTGAATCGTTAATGAGTTAATGAATAAATATACCAAAGCTGAATAAATCACATCTATCCTAATTGTTTGATTTTCTAACCGGCGCTTTGTGCGTTTTTCAAAGGAAACATCAAAGCTGGTCGATTCCGACCAAAGAAGACTCTGAGTGGAGTGAGACGCCGATTTCATCTCAGCGTGGATGAGAGGCTTTGCCTCCTCTCTTCAAACAAGCAGAACCAGAACTTGGACTCAACTCTTCCCAGAGCGCAGGCAGCAGACTGATACTGAATCTGTGAGTGATGATGTTCCATCTTCCTCCTCGGTTCAACAGCCTTCAGTCAAAAAGCTCCTAGAGGGAATCAGTGGTGGCAGAAGAAAAGGAGAAAAGGAAAAAAGGAGAAAAGGAGAAAAGGAGAAAAGGAGAAAAGGAGAAAAGGAAGAAGGAGAAAGTTGATTTCTGCTTCCATTTTTTAAAAATTGGACTGAATTTACTTGATGGTTTAAAATATTTTTACGAACCACAACAGTATTTTCTGTTTGCCCTGTAAAAGACGACGATTCCATTTGTTTCGTAAACTGTTCTACAGTGTTCGGTTTTGTTTTACGCGCTTTAATCGTACCGTCACGATGTGACGTCATGATTTCTTCGTAACCACTGCGAGATTTATTTAATTGGTTTTCGGCAAGAATACATAAATGGGAAAAAAACCCCTGAATAAATCGATACTGATGATAACTAGGCCTACTGTCATCCCCGACAGTAGGTGACTATCCCCGAAAGGGCCTCAATCTCCTGCGTTGTGCAAGAAATCTCCCCGATTGAACTCCTCAAATTAAACGTGAAGTTAATTCTTTAGTATTTTTACCGCCTTATTGGATATGAACTATTCCAGTAAAACACAATGTTTACAAGATATATATCCCAGAGTTGATTCATACGCAACAAATTTGGACTATATCGAACAGACGGTTGAAGAATTATGGCCCGAAAACTTTTCGAGATAAAGCGCCCCCTAGTGTCGGGAAATAGATAACAGATCTTTCCCCCAAGTCACTCCAGTGCTTCCTGGCACTAAGGTCTATGAAGTTATAAAGTTTGAATAACCCATTCAATAGTTTTCAAGAGTTCTGTCCGTCTGTACGCTATAAAATTTGAAAAAGAAATTTACCATCTTACCTGGAACAAATATGGAAGTCTTTTAATTTCTTCCTGTTACTTATTGTATTTCACAGGTACTTTGTCAGCTGGACTGAATACTGCGTGCTGATTGGCTCAGTGGATTCATCAATTGTTTTTGTTACATAACAACACGCTGTAAATCAGAATCTTCCAATGGACTGTAACACTTTTTGTTAACAAACGGATGTAGGGTTCTGATGTGGGTTATCAACTAGTCAAGGCAGTCAATTAAAATGTTCTAATTATGGAGTTTATCGTTTTTCGCAAATACACCCATCAATGAATATCTGGACCGCCCAGTAAAGGAATCGGAGGTTTTGTACGAAAAAAAAGTGTTTTCTTTGTAAAAAAAAAAAACCAACACCAATTATCATAATATTACAGACTTTTCAGGGATTTTGATAATGTCTACTTTGGGTGCCGTGGTCCACAGTGGGAAGTTTGTGCTCTCTGAGCTTAAAGCTTAAAGCATAAAGCTCAAAGCTTAAAGCGATAGTCATCAGAGTAAAAACTTCACTTGGATGGTGAACTTCCATCAGCCGTCTCAGAGGCTCTGAGTGAGTTCGGAGGCTGGTGGGTGATATAATGCTGTGTGCCGATGATGGAGCTCCCGGACTCCTTCTGCACACCTCCTCCAGCTGTGTTGCCTTTTTTTTTTTTGATCTGACAAAGCCGAGCGGAGTCAGAGTCATGGGTCCAGCCGTGGAAAAGCCTTAATGGGCTTCTTCAGAGCTCTCCAGGATAATGACCTCTTCGCCTAAAACCCACCATTCAAGTCATCTCCAGTTAATTGGACAGAAACCTCAATCATGTTGACAATGTCTCCCGTGTGACCCCGCTCTCGTCTTTATCCATTAGCAGAAGCTCCGTTCCACACTCATCGTGAGCCTCCGAGAAAAAAGTGGCCTTTCCTTTTCAGGTCGAGCTAAAGTGTTTACAATTCACGCAACCGTTAAAAGGAAATGAGCGTTTTCACAAACACTACTGTAAGGTAAGAAATGCAACCTTCAAACGCTCACACGGATTTTTAAAGAACCCCACTAGTTTACCGATAGCATTAAAACAAAGGTTCCCATCTTTGGAGCAGTTTCAGGGCAATGGCTTGTACAACGCAGGGGATTGGGGGCTTCCTAGGGATATACCCTGGCTTTCCGGGACGACTGCGTACGTCTACTTATAACTCAAAAACAATGTGATGGATAATGTTCAAATTTTGTATCCAAGTAGACCTTATAGGGAGGAAGAGCTGGAGTGATTTTGGGAAAGGTCGGTTGTATATTTCCGACACTAGGGGGAGCTTTATCTTCAAACAATATTGCGCCATCATTTCTCAAACATTGATCCAATTTATCCAAATTTGGCTTACAACTCCAGAATATCTATCTTTTAAATGTCATACTTTACTCCAGTAGTTCACATTTTACCCACTAGGGGGTGATTTGTAACAAAAGGAAACAGGGGAAGTCAGGGGAATTGCTCGTACAACACAACGTCTTATAATCAAGAGAATATTCCACCTGTTCCATTTACAGTTTCTTTTACTTATTAGAAGCTTAAAAAAAAACTTGTATTCATTATTTCTTTACTTATTTTGGACGAGGAATTTTTTCCAGTGTAGGCCTGGTGACCATCCCAGAACAGTCAAGGACATTATGGAATCATCCTCTGCCGAAGATCCCTTGCTTAATACAATAACTCGGAACTATTTCATGACTCATTTCCAAATTCTATAACCACCTACAAAACTAGTGCGAGGAAGAACTGGATTGATTTTGAGAAAAGTGGGTTGTATGTATGTAAGTGGGTGATGATGATGTCGAGGTCGTAACGGAGGCGAAGCAGATTGAAGGGGAGGGGAGGCCTTGGCTCTGATGGATGCCACAACGTGGGACCGTGG
>JBBDHG010000008.1:902500-970000 GCA_037951165.1 Lophius americanus | reverse complement strand
TCCGCTGCTGTGGTTCTAGGTAAAACCCGATCTACACACATGCATTCTGTCTTCGCTCTCTCACCTCCACCTTCATGCTCCGCTGTCAGACCACCTCAACGTCTACACCTTAAAACTTCTCCGTGTCTGTTAGCATTAACAAAAGTGGACCAACAGTTAGAAAGTTACGTCCGAAAAAACGTGCTTTTCGTAAAAATCCTCCTGCTAATGAGTAGAATACGAATTCTTACAGTAAAATATAGAATATGCAAGATAGATCTTCTTAACCGACGTTTGAGAAATGATGCCCCGAAAATCTTTAGAGATAAAGCTCCCCCTAGTGTTGTAAATATACAACCGATCTTCGCCCAAAAACATCCAGTTCTTCCTGGAACTAAGGTCTATGGGGGCATTATGTTTGAAAATGATCCATGATACAGTTTTTGAGTTATTTCCGGAAAACAGTGCTTTTAAAGTAAAGTAAAACGGTGCTAGTTGTCAAGTCAACAAACGTAGCTAGCTTACTTCACATTTTCTCTGCTAAATGAACTAGCCATATGTTTTTTTATACTGCGTACCTGGATGGAAAAAATCAAATCAAATCAAAAAAACGTGAAGGAACATGGGGAGAACATAAAAACCACAAATGGAAAGTCCCCATAGGTGGATTTGAACCCTGAACCTTCTCGCTGCCTAGACATTGTACTACCTATCCAAAAACCGAACTTTTTAAATGAAAGGTATATCAGGCGGGATTTGGGTTATATACGAGTGAGTATTATATCCCCTTTATAGTGATGGAACACTAACTTAATGGCGACCAATTTGAATTTTTCTCCACAATTTTGTTTGTTTGGCGTCGTTGTTTTTGACTTAAAGGACTAGCACGACATTTTTAGCTAACATGTCTTTATATTTCTTTCTAGCAAGTGAGATTAAAAGAGTGGAATTAGATCTTTGACGGAATTTCAAGATGATTTCTATTTCATTTTTTTTGTCAAGGTTTTATTTAACCTCCAAAACTGGGAGCTGCCGCTTATCATTCACGTTAATGCGATGTCTCAAAAATACATCATGAATGATATTCAACTTTTATACCAACATGGACCTTGTGTGTGGATTTATTATGGGATAATTAAACTAGGGTGACCTTTACGTCCACAATCACAGTTTTCAGGCTATAACATCCGGACCGTTGGTCCAATTGAATCCAACTCTGGTGCATAAGAGAAGATTTATCTCGTTTATATCACATTTTACTCACTAGGAGAGCTTTTACAACATTTTTATTGACAAAAAACATTGTTTTTGGAACAACTAAAACCACTCGTATGAACCACTTGAAGTAGATTAAACTTGTATTTGTCTTAATTTACTATAATGGTTCATATTTCCCTCACTAGACGGAGCTTTTTGTGGAAAAACACAGTTTTCCGTCTCTAATGTGTCAACCAGTCGTGTCTAAATTTAACTCCTATTAATCGACACAAGGAAAAATAAGAAAAGGTTTGTTTTCTTACTGAGCTCAGAAAAAAAATCACTTAACCTAATTTATCTACTTCTCTTATCTTATCTTTTCTTATCTTATCTTAGAGCTGACTTCATGGAAATAGTCAGTTTGAGTCCGTATGAACAGTTTGAGATTATTAGCAAGTTACTGTTTTTTACCAACTGCTTCCAGAAGGCGTGCAGTAACTAGACCTACGCTGTCGCCATCGCCAGCAAGTGTATACCCCCAAAAAGTCCCAAATCCCCTGCATTGCACAAGCGATCCCCCTGATGGAACTCCTCAAAATAAATGTAAAGTTATTACCCCTGTATGTTTTCTGTAAAAAGCTCCTCCTAGTGAGTAAAACATGAACCTTTACATAAAATATGAAATATACGAGATAGAGCTCCTCTACTCGAATCATATGCACCAAATTCGGACCAATGCTTTCAGCGATAAACCTTGTGTCAAACCTATACAACCACTCATTCCCAAAATGAATCCTGTTCTTCCTTGAACTAAGTTCTACAGGGGTATGAAATTTAAAAATTATAACAATTATAATTTTTTTGAGTTGTTGAGTTGGAGAAGTATAAACTACTAGAGTAAAATAACGGTTTGAGAAGTTACGGCCTGACCATTTTGCAGATGAAGCTCCCCCTAGCGTCAGAAATATACAACCAAACATTCCCAAAAACGGCCCAGTTCTTCCTCGCACTAAGGTCTATGTTGGTCTAAAATTTGAAAATGATCCACGATGCAGTTTTCGAGTTATCGGGCTAACACGAAGGTGGCAGCTTCGGTAGATGCGACGGTTGCGGCATGGAGGATTCCGATTATAACCCCGACTCTTCGGGGTGAGCACAATGTGGAGATTCTGCAACCGAGCGAGAGACACACTTAGAAATACACACTGTACGCGGCCTCGACTCAGCCTTCGCCATCGCTCAACTTGACACGACCTTCATATAAATGCCGGACAACCTGCCAATCACAGGCTTCAGGAAATAATCCTGACCGTGTGTTTTGTGCAAGCTCAGGGATATTTTCTGTTCCAAATAAAAATGTATGTGCTTGCAGAAAGTATTTGTCCGAGCGACGAAAGTCCTACTATGCGCCCAGGAATTTTAGCTTTCAAAGTTTTGTATAAATGTTTTTGCATAATTAGGGGAAAATGTTGAAAGAAAAAGATTTTTCTGAAAATATTAAAGAAGTTGGAAAAAGAAATCTTGGATCCGCCTGTTTATCCATATCATCACCAAAAATAAAGAGCATTATCCATCCCTACACCAAATTTGTCATGTGTTAGCCATTTTCATCATGAGGCATTCTTGGTGTTTTTCTTAATGCTAAGCTAAGCTAATGCTTGAGCCACATTTTTTCTTGTACCTCTCTGTCATTCACGCCATCCAGTCTCAATGACCCACCTGATCTCCACCTCCCCATCTCCACCCAGTCCTCTCAAGTCCATCGACTTCATCGTTCATCAGTGTCAGCAGGGTCATCAGCCTCCACCACCAGCACTACCGGCCACTGCTCAGAACACAAGCGCTCCAAACGCGATCTCACTGAAGAATCTGAGAGCCAAAGACTTTCTGACGGACTAATTATCACACGTCTCATCTGTTGGAACAAACATCCGTCTTTATTACTGAAATACAATTTAGTTTTTGCAAAACTTTGATCTCGTCCTATTAAGCTCTAATTTAATCCGCAAGAAAATACGTTATTCTTGCAATTAGGACTTGTACTTCAACACTCCATTTGTCGTAATCAGCGTTGCCATGACGACGACAGACGTTAATCACCTGACTCCAGTCCCGCTGACTGCGGCTGGAGTCAGTCTTTAGAACGTGGAGAGAAAAAACAGCCGTCAGCTTGACGGGCATTCGCCTTCAGTGCAGAGAAACACCGAAGACGTACCGTAAGAGAAGTGAAACATTCAAGACGTATATAGACGGGGGTGTAGGACAGGGGGTCATTAATATAAATGTTGCTCGGTGCGTCTTTTTCTGAGGAGACATAGGTTGGATCAAAGGAGAGCCAGGAATAGGAATCCAGCCAATGGGGTCCGATCAAAGGGCAGGGTGAGCCCGCCCACTGAGATCAGACCTGTCCGTCATTTACATGAAACAAACCGAGGTGAAGTTTTCACACAGTTGGATTGAATAATTTTAACAACAACAAAGTAAAAAAACCTAACGTCCCACATGTTTGTCATTCAAACACGACTGAAGCTGGTAATTAAGAATGAAGTGTTTCAAAGACATTTCTCCTTCAAAATAATGTAATTTCCTGAAAATGATATGTGGGAGAGATTGAAATGAACGCGTCTTACATCAAAAACAGACTAGGCGCGTATTTGGAGTGGAGCGGCGAGCCGCGTCTGGTGGAATCACACACGTTGTTTTTGATGGCGGCCATCGCGGCGAAGCGTTTCCAGTGGAATCAAGTCTTTATTCATGCTTGGCCCCCTTCTGCGGACAAACGGCGTCCCACAGGCTTCAGCGACGGACTGAATATATTGGAGGCAAAGTGGAATTGTTTATTTACTTTATGTGACTGTGAGCCATCTTAAGATATTTATGGGCATTCTGGGATTTTCTGCTCACACCTAACCGGTAAAACACTCTTTTATATTCCGTTATCATCTGTTTTTTCTATTACTTCATTTTCACACATTTGGTTTACAGTGATTATTTTTCCCTCACCTGACTTAATCGCCTGCAGGTGTGTTGCTGTTCTATTATTTCATTTTGAAATAAAATCTCTTCACATATTTCATTTCTTTGGGACATTATTATTTTTTTGGTTCTATAAAGTTACATAATTGTGTTTTAGTTCATCCTCACATGCTCTAATACGCCAAAAGAAACCCTATTTATCGGATAGGACTTCCTCAATAGTCGTAGGTAATACCTCCTCCTTATGTGGCCCCTTTGACCAGTGGTGTCCCCCAGGGCTCCATCCTCGGCCCCTTACTATTTAGCACACACATGTTGCCACTGCGTCACATAATAAAGAGGTTCATTCCCATTTTTCAGTAAGAAACAGTGACTCAAAATGTGTTCAACCAAACAGTTGAGCGGGACACTTAAGGGTTAATCTAATAAATGATTCAATCCAACCAATCGGATCATTCCATCGTCATCATTCAGAGAGGAAGCCCCCGCGTCGTGGCTGGTGTCTGTCCTTGTTTCCGCTACAGAATGTATTTGTTGGCGTATAATCTGTGAAAAAAAAGTTGCTGTTTTATTTGAACTCAGACAAAAAGCCTCCTTCGTATTTCCAGAGAGGAGCGCCGCCATGTTTTGTCCTGAACAGACAAAACAAACACTGACTCTATGGAGGGATTTTCACATTTTTGGGTTGAAGTGGCAGAAAGACAGTCAAGAATTGCTTTGCTTCCAAAAAAAAAAGAAAAAAAAAAGAAAGAGATAATGAAGAAGTTGTGGCTGGCTATCACTTTTTCAACTCTGTGAGCGAGACCCCCGCTGGGGCGCATTGCCATAGTGTGCCCCCCCTGCCTAGACTTTTCGGCTTCCTGTGGAGCCATGGACCAAATGCCCACTGAGCCCCCTGTTCTAAATCCATGAAGAAATATATTATTTGAGGTACTTTGGAGGGATAAGAGGTAAAGATAAACAGTGTTATGTTAGAAGATAAGTTATAATAGCTGAAAAGCTAAAGCTACAGTAAACAAGGTGTTTTATACCGGCTTAAGAAAACCCGTGACCGCCTGACTCTAGGTGTCGCCATGCCAACGTGAACACATTGAACATCTTTATCTTTATTTGGTTGAGAACAACGTACTTGATGAAGACGCGTCCACTGCCTTCACTCTTCATTCACATTCTCACATTCCTCCGGTCAACATCACGTCATGGACAGATTCTACATTCCGTGGGTCCGAGTGAAGCGTAGGTCCGAGTGAAGCGTAGGTCCGAGTGAAGCGTAGGTCCACCGCCGTTAAGTTCTCTCATACCGGACTTCTTAACTGTCTTTATCCGGGTTTTTAATGCAACCTTAGGTTTTTAGCAAGTTTGTTTTTTAATCTTTCAAATTTCCCGTTTTCTCTTCATTTAGCCGTTTTTCCACGAAAACCTCAGCGATCTAAGAGTTTTTGAGTTATTGCGGCGGACGAGTGCATAATGTGATATATAACTTTTTCGATGATGTCATTATGACACCTGGCTGCAGCCTCTGATTAGGTCGAACTAATGATGACTGCACCATTAATTCAAACCGGTTAACTGCAGGTAGGGAATCATTTCCGGATTGTTCTGTAGCTCGTATTAAATACCAAAGTCCTCACATTCGTGCCAAACAGCCGGTTTAAAAGAAAAATTCTGGTTCGTATTTGACTTTAAACGAATGAAAGGCGCTGAAAACTTCCCGTTCACCAACTTATTGACGATCCATAGTCTGTTTCGCAGGAAATCCCTTAACACCGACGGCGCCGGAGCCCGTCATGACCCGACTGCGCCGCAGTGAGACACCATCAAACTTCAGGCTTTACTTGCAAACGACAGCTTAGCGAATCCGTCTGGGATGAAACGCCCCGATGTCTGAAAAACGTGAAACACGGCCACGATTTCCTCCTGGTTCAGGAGGCTTTTGATTCCTGATCCATCCTTTTACCGCGGCTTCCAGGCATCCGGGCCGCGGCCGGTGTTTACCGCATGTTTGTCTCCGGTTGGTTCTGATCCGTCTGAGCGAGCCGTGTCAGAACGGTTTAAGCGATAGAGGAATTCCTCCGCGCGGAACATTAAGGTCTTATCATCCGTCCTGCTTTTCTTTTTTTTTTTAAATTTTCATTCTTCCTATTCATTTTATATTCTATCAGTCAACAGAGAAAAAAAAGCAGCATTAGTAGTTGATACCAGAAATTCACGCTACGCCACGCATTCACGGGTATTTTCGGTCCGACCGGAATATTATCAGGCACAAAATGGAGTTTCGCGCCGTCGGTCGGATTTGTTATCTAATGGAAAAAAAGAAGATGGGTTTAGATAAAACTTTATCGACGCCAAAGGGAATTGTTGTACAAAAGGCTTGTACGAAAATAAATGAATAAAATAGGGAATAAACATGAGTGAAAATGTAGAAATAGAGTGCATAAACCAGCGCCTGTGAATAACTGAATGAATGAGTGATAATAAAATGTGTGAATAAAAAGCGATAATAAAACTGTGGACAAAATGTCACGAGCTTTTTTCCATCTGTCACTTGGAAATGATGTAAATTGATGCATTATTCGTCAAAGCGGTTTTGAAGTGACCTCCGACAGTCACGGATACGTGGAATGCTTTGAAGCCGTTTCCTGTCGACACGTAAAAAAAAAACAGTTTCAGAGCTCCAGTAGATGCTCTGATGAAAATCAGCCATCCATTACAGAATTCATTCTCCCTCTAATAACACGCCATCGACTATTCCAAGCTAATTAAACCTCCACCTACTCACATTTTTATGATTCTGTTATTCCCATTCTTTGATCTGATGCTCGTCTTCCTTTGGTTTTTTCTACTTGATACGTTTTTTTAATTATCTGAGCTCGTTATGTTTGGGTTTTCTTTTCACTGGGTTCATTTCAGGCGATAATAAGATGAGGAATATTGGCAGTAAAAGTAAAGTTAAGAGAAAACGTGTTCACTGTTGCTGTTTTTTTGTCACTGCTGGGATAAAAGTCTTCAGGTTAAAATACGATGGGACTAATTTGCTTCTTTGCTTCAGAGACGAGGAAACCCGAACGTTTCGCTGTAGAAGCGGCGACCAGGTTACGAAATGAAACGAAATAAACTCCTAATCTGCTGAGAGATAACCGACCTGAACGGACGCATTCTGATTTTCAAACGTACAAAAGGTCCTCGAAGAAACACCTTTTACACGGGGGGGGGGGGGGGGGGATGCCGTTCAGGGCTGAACGGCATCAGGGCCGTTCAGCCCTGATGCTCCTTCAGGTCACCTGCTCTAACATGGAAACTTTCCTCATTCTGGCTGGAATCAATGCCACTCAAGATGTCAGGTAAACTGTTAACATGAGACATGATCAATAGTGGTCTTCCTCCACGATCAGAGACCCCGCCAGTGGTCTTCCTCTACGGCCAGAGACCCCCGCCACTGGTCTTCCTCTAGGGTCAGAGACCTTCGACAGTGGTCTTCCTCTACAGTCAGAGAACCTCGCTGATGGTCTTCCTCCAGGGTCAGGCACCCCCGCCAGTGGTCTTCCTCTACGGTCAGAGACCCCCGCCAGTGATCTTCCTCCACGGTCAGGCACCCCCGCCAGTGGTCTTCCTCTACGGTCAGAGACCCCTGCCAGTGGTCTTCCTCTACGGTCAGAGACCCCCGCCTGTGATCTTCCACTACGGTCAGAGACCTTCGCCAGTGGTCTTCCTCTACGGTCAGAGACCAGGGGCCAGGGGATTGAACCACTGACCCCAGCAAAATGGTATAGTACAACTTGCGAGGGGCCTCCAGCATGTTATTACTGCCCCTCTCTCTCTCCCTCTCTCCCTCTCCCTTTTCCAGTCAAGCCAGAAGGGCCGTCCACACTGTGTCGGGATCTGTTCACGGTTTCTGCCTGTTATAAAGCAGGGTTTTTTTCTCCCCTCTCTCTCTCTACTGTGTCTCCATGTTGTAAGTTGTGTTTGAACTGTTGGGTCTCAGATTAGGTCCTCGACCTGATCTTATCGGAGAGTTTCTTGAGATATCATTTTTCTTGTGATGCTCTCTCTCTCTCTCTCTCTCTCTCTCTCTCTCTCTCTCTCTCTAATTGTGTTTGATTTGTGATTTGATTTGCCCTCGGAGCAGACACAGATCAACAACTGGATTGTTTTGACCAACATTTACAGATTTGAGTCCTTATTCTCACTTCCTGTTAAAACGCTGCCATTTTTTTTTTCTTCTCCAACGCTTTAATGAGATCCAACGCCTCTTTGGGGAACGCGGAAAAAAAGTTATTCAGGATAAAACCCCGAGGTGATCGTACTATTTCAGGCTTTCAAACTTTTGCCCTTAACTTTGTCCAGACACTGACCAGGATCCTAATGAAGGGTTTTTTCCACAAGCAAAGGAGTCACATGGGTATAATGGAGCTTCTAGAGCGTGAATACACAAGGAGCAATTTTCAGAATCTGCCATGTGGGACTCGCTTTGGAAACTTAGCGAAAGAGGTAATGATGTTCTTGCCTGGGGCCGGCCAGAGAACGAGGGTCATCTCGGTTTTTAAAAGAAAATTGGGCGCTTTTCCCTAAAAGCTCATCGAAGAGTCTGCTGCGGCGTTCTCTCCCATTAGATGCCACGGAAAACGTCTGAAAGAAATATTTAAATAACGATAAGTACATAATTGAGGAGGCCGGGAGCTAATGGTTCAAGTGTTAACAATTTAGGCTGCATTTAAATGAAACGAGTATTTCAATCCTCAAAGACTCGGCCCACCACACGAAGGACGTTTATAGATGCATTTTCTCACATGCATAAATATCGCAGAGTGACGAGCGGCGACACCTTTATCGGTTGCTGTGCAATCATGGAAGGTTTAGCAAATGAGCTGTCAGCAGCTCCACATGTTTGGAGATGTTAAGCTCTACGAGAGGACCTCATCATTGGAGATGTTTCTCCTCCGCCTGCTGAATGAATATTCATGTGAACGACTGCTGGAGGTAAAAACACAGGGAGGTGATTCTATATGAGAACATTTTTAACACTCAGTTTCCTGTTTATGTACATTTATGTTTGTGGAGCAACTAGACCTATGCCGTTGTCCTTGACAGGAAGTGTATATCCCTGAATAGTCCTCAATCCCCTGCGTTGTACAAGCAATCCCCTTGATTCTTTTTATTCTTTCCGGGGTCGCCACGGCGGATCATCAGTGTCCATCCATCATGTTTGCCGGAACCCCTCTGGCTGAAAACACCAGCTGCATCCGTTAACCCGACCGATCCAGTCCGGGAACTAGTTTTGTTTTCCACATATGACTTGGAATGACCACTGGCGAGGGTCACTTTCTCACTGGAGACCCACATTTTTTCAAAATGAAATACCATCTCAACCCAATGCTAATTCGGTGCTGGTGCTAGTGCAAGTGCTTAGTTGGTTCCCCATGCAAACCTCCTAAGAACTTGTTTGCTTTTCCATTGGCAAAGAGCCAAGTCAGAGTCACGCCATTATGTCACCGTATAGCGTCGGTACGTCACTGTCTGTTTGCCGAGAAACGCTAGCGCCACGCTCAAGCGCAACGACGAAGACGCGGTGGCTCATCTTCAGCATGCAAGTGCTGCTCCTGGCTTTGCGAGGCTACACTGAGATCCAGAACCGAAAAAAAACAACTTTGCAAGAATTCTTATTTTCAGCTGATTATACACTAAAAAATACACAGTTATGAAATATCATATTCAATTTATTCAAATGGATACGGGTCCCAAATTTAACTTTGGGTTTATTCTCTTCTCAATCCTAAGTATTCCGTCTCTGCCTGTATCTTTGTTGCCACCACCGGAATCATTGGCGCCCACGCTAACTTCGCAATACAACTTCAATAAATGCTAAAACGATGGAATGGATGATATGTAAATGATATCATAACTCCTTTTTAACACAGTCATGAACTCCAGACACACTTTTGAGACTTCGCTTCAATAAATGATTCTCTTAATGATCCTCTCTCCTGGCGAAAAACTTCCATTTCCACCACTGCTAATGATATCAGAACTCAAGCACCCTCTCGTAGCGGACCTTTGAGAAGACCTTTTAGTCTAACTTTATTCAGCAGAGACAAATCTATTCTTTTCCAAAACAAAACTTCTCGCTCTAACTAAAAAAAAAAAAAACGTCCATACTCTGACTGAGTTTATAAGAAGTCTTCCTAAAGATTGAAAACGCTCCTCCTGAGGATTAATCAAGAGTGCGGTAGAAGTTCAGTGAGTGGGCAGTAAAAACTTTGGACGTCCGTTACGGGTTCATGTTTCATGAACGCGGCCTTTTTTATCAGGAGGTAGGAACCAAATTTGGTCGGCTTTATATTTTCTGTTTGTCGAGCCGTTTGACCTCCAGTGACCCCGGCCCGCCCTCGGCTCCGTCCGTTTTTGCTAAGATCTTGTTATCCCGGAATCTCGGTTGGTAAATCTTTATTCTCCCGAGCCTCGTATTGTTGGGTTTTACGGTAAAGGATTTTTTATTGGAGGAGGGCGTTATGATAGATAAGGTCAATTCCCAGGATCCTTTGCTCACGGAACATATAATCAGTGTCAGTCGTTGATAGCCGGTCGGGTTGATTGGTGTCGAGAGCTGGAAGGAGGAAGGAGGCGTCGGATCAGAGCAGAAACCGTTTTCCTCATCAGAGGACCCATTATGAGGAACATCAATTGCATATTTCCGCCACTAGGGGGAGATTTTTCTTCAAAATCTCAGTCTTCGGGCGATAATTTATCCACCGTTGTTCGGATTTAATCCAAATTTGGTGCATTTGAATCAACTTAAGGAGATGCAGCTAGAAGTTAATACATTCCATGGTTTTCCTGACTGTATAGCAAACCGACGTGTTTTTTTTTACCTTTACTTCTCAACCGTAAGTCCAATCGTCTCTTAAAACGCTGAAAGGAAATCTCTGGTTTTCATTGCCGAGCTCAGAAAAACAAATTGCATTTATCTTGCATTAATCTTCATCATTGAATTTGATTCGAGGAGTTCAATCAGGGGGATTTCTTGTACAACGCAGTGGATTGGGGGCTTTTCAGGTATATATACCCTGATAGGAAAGCAAATCTCAAATGCTGAACATGAGTTTTTCCAGCTAACATAAAGACGTATTATATCTCAAACTGATCCGATAATCAAAACCAGCGAGTCGTTTTCGTCTCTTTTTGTGAGACTTTTTACGGTCACATGACCTTTAAGTCCACCCCCGCCTCGACGTCGGTGCGCCAGGAGTGAGTACGATTCTGATGATTCTATCGACAGACATTTCAAACACTAAAGGTTTATTTGGGTAATAGAGAAGGTTCATCTTGAGGCCTGCTGCCGTCAAAACGTAAACTAATCAGCTCGTATTTAATTTTCAATTCAGCCGCTGTAGCGTTTTGCTGACGTGGTCGTTAAAAGCAGATGTTCAGAAGATGTTGAACGGCGCGGGAACTTTAAGGCGGGAGTAACAGCGATGGAGTCCGTAGCTTTTCCTGTTTCTGTTCATCTGTCAACCGGACCTAATAAACGTCAGACTTGAGTTGTTGATGAGGAAACCTGTGTGGGATGTTTGGAGAACAGGAGAGATTCTGATGAAGGAGCAGAAACATTATGTGTGATGAAGAGGTGAAGGTGAAGAGGGAGGATTCCTCGCCGGTCACAGAAGTCCATACTGTATTACACACTTTGTGGAGAGTCACGTAAACCTTTTATGTTGACGATTTGAACCCGCTTTTTAAATCAAAGATATGAGTCTCCTTCATCAAGTTACCGTAAAAACAGGATGAATGGATCCGTAGGAAGTTCTGCTGAAAGTTATCACCTATAAACTTATAAACTTATAAACTTCACCCACCAGTGGAACGACTCAGATGGTCACACTATATATCCAACACACACACACACACACACGCACGCACGCACGCACACACACCCGTACCCTCCCAATCACATACACGCACACACATTCTCACATACACAGACACAGACATACACACACGAACACACATTCTCACATACACACACTCACACACACACGCACACACATACATACACGGACGCACGCACACCCACACACACACAAACGCACACACGCACTAACGCACACACACACACGTACCCTCCCAATCACATACACGCACACACATTCTCACATACACAGACACAGACATACACACACGAACACACATTCTCACATACACACACTCACACACACATACACACACGCACGCACAAATAAACGGACACACATGCACGCACACACGCAGGCACACTCACACACACCCACACCCACACACAGACACTCATGCACACACACACAAACACACACACACTAACGCACACACACACACAAACAAACGCACACACACTCACACACACAAACGCACACACTCACACAAATGCACACACATCCACTAACACACACACTCACACACATACACACACACATGCACACACACACAATCACACAAACACCGCTGAAGCAGTCCAGGTTCACACAGTGACACAGTCCAGGTTCACACAGTGAAACAGTCCAGGTTCACACAGTGACACAGTCCAGGTTCACACAGTGACACAGTCCAGGTTCACACAGTGACACAGTCCAGGTTCACACAGTGACACAGTCCAGGTTCACACAGTGACACAGTCTCTCTCTCTCTCCTGGTAAAGGCAGTAGATCGCCCCGCCCTGATTCAGTTTTTGTCCTCTGAGGTTTGTTCCTGTTGCTGATGTTGAATCGTTGATTCTGGGACATACAGAGTCGGTCTAGAACTTCCTGTGTGAAAAAAAAGGCTGGCGATAACTTTCGCTGTGATTGGGCGCTGCATAAATAATAATCTAGAATGACAAGAGAAGGAACGTCGATGTCATGGAACGATTGTTCCTTCTTTTCTGATTGAAGCAGAATCGTACAGAATGATATCGCCGTCTCCTATTGTGAGTTCCGTCCGCGGAGACGCCAGCGTGTTTCCATCAATCCCTATCAGGCGCGAGGCTCGCGCGAACGCGGCTCCAGCCTCCAACAGCAATTTCTCAGTTTGACGAGTCGGGGCTTTGGACGGCGGTGTCAACGAGCAACGTCTCCAAGATGAGGCGCGGATCACTCCCACCGCCGTATTCCGTCGGTGGGATTAGCTTCAAATCCTCTCCCTCTCCAAAATCCTCTGTAGCGAAATGCAGTCGCCGAACCTGCTGTTAACGCGGCGCTCTTCTATTCTTATTCCTTTGTGACTTTTTTTCTTTAGCCAGCCTTGGTTTGGAAAACATCAAAAGAAACATTTGTAGTTTAAGGAGAAAAAGAAAAAACACCCCATAAATGTCTTCAGTTGTTATTGGGCTCACAGTCAAATTAATTATTCATTCAGGTTTAGCGTTCAGCGGCGCCGACAGCAACGAGCGCGTCGGATCTCTGCGAGTGTTTGGGGGTGGGGGGGCTGGGGGAGTGAAGGCCAGGTGATGAGGGCGGCCGCCATGTTTCCACGCGAGTTAAAAAAAAAGCCCCCACCTTCTGGAAGATCACCCGTAAGAGCAGAACCGCGGCGCAGTCAGACTGCGAGGTGCGTTTAAGCCGATTAGCCGGTGTTTTGGAGCAGATAAGCGCTCAGATTAGTTCCTCCGCAGTCGGAGTGAAGAGTTAAAAGCCTTCGGAGTCGGCTGTCGGCTAATTGGGCTTCTGGCAAAGACAAACAACGGAGTCCGTGATCAATGAGGTACCGATACCAGAAGAAACTCACGTTTGAGTCAGACGGGAAAGGGTGCAACAGTTGGGGCTAATGAGGTTAGACTCCTTAGGAACGTTTGTCGGTTCTGGAGCGAAAGAATACGGACGGGTCAGGCGGGTTATGAGGGGGGGGATTCTGAAAACACGGACGTCGGATCACGTCAGAGTGAAACAGGAAGTATTGAACTCATTGAGCGAAGCCCGACGATGAACACACACACGATACGCCTCACTCTCTTCATCGCCATCAAGGACAGCCTCTTCATCGGCGCTCTATCTAAGCTGCAACCACTTCCCATGTCTCCGTCCGCCGCTCTGCTCTCGTGTGGCGGCCCGCAATCTCAGCACCACCAGAACCAGAAGAAGGTTCTGTTTGTAAAAGAGATCCTTCCTTAAACATGTTGTTTGTATTTTTATCATCATCAGGCGAGAAGAGAGACGTTGTTTCATGTGACACTTTTATGAGACGTGTCCCAACACCGATGACTTCAGCAACATGTCACATACTAATTTAACACGCATCCTCCAAAGAACATGGAGGTCAGAGGTCAGGAGGCAGAGGAGACTGAACTGAGCTCACAAACACACACATACACACACACACACACACACACACATACACACACATACACACACACACACACACAAACACACACACACACACACACACATACACACACACACACACACACACACACAAATACATGCACACACACAAACACACACACACACACACACAAACACACACACATAAACACTAACTCACACACACACTCATACACACACAAAAAAAATCACAGAAACACACACACACACACACACAAACACACACACATACACACACATATACACACACATACAAACACACACACACACACACAGAAACTCACAGAAACACACGTACACGCATACACACAAACACACACACATAAACACTCACTCACGCAAACACTCATACACACACACAAAAAATCACAGAAACACACACACATACACAATAACATACCGACAAACGGACAAACACAAACACATACACACATAAACACTCGTAACACATAAACAAACACACCCACATACACACATAAACACACACACACACATACACACACACACACTCACACACACACTCAAACCCTCAAACACAAACATACATACACACACGTACACACACACATGCACACACACACACAGACACACTCTCTCAAACCCTCAAACACACACATACATACAAATACACACAGACACACAAACATGTACACACACACAAACACACTCACACCAACAATCACACACACTCTCAAACTCTCAAACACATACACACATACAAATACACACAGACACACGTACACACAAACACACACACATACACACACATACACACACAAAAAGACACATATACACACACACACACGTACAAACACAGACACACATACACACACTCAGACACACACACACAGACACACACACACACACACGTACAAACACAGACACACATACACACACTCAGACACACACACACAGACATACACACACACAAACACACACACATACACACACATACACACACAAAAAGACACATATACACACACACGTACAAACACAGACACACATACACACACTCAGACACACACACACAGACATACATACACACACACACACACAGAAACATACACACACATACACACACGTACACACAGACACACAGGTACACACAGACACACACACACCTACACACACACACACGCACACACACTGAATGCATACATTTTCTTTAGATTTATAGCAAACATATGGTTTGTCTCCAGTGAAGAACTCTGAAGGTCCTAAACTTCATGAAAGATGCTAAAGAAGACGTTTCATGGATTGATGCTCCCATAAAAACCTGCTGAAACACGACTTTGTCACAGAAACATTATTAGTTTGGCAGCATGTTGTGTGAAGACTCGGGAATTACCGGCCACCAGACGCTCGCAGACCCGCTCCTCCTCCAGGTCTGCGTGAGGAGGGGGTCCATGTCTCCTTATTCTGGACCCGGTGTCACAAATACTGCTGAAGGGGATTTGGAGAGGAGCTGCTGCTCCTTCGCATTGAAAGGGTCCAGTCGAGGCGGTTCAGACATCTGATTAGGGTCCATCAAGGACGCTCCGCTTTGGAGGTTTTACAAGTCTTGTCCAGGAGACCCTGAGATGGACCCAGAACAAACTTGAGGGATCATTAATCCAATCTGGTCAGGGAACGCCTGAGATGAGCTCAAGACCAGAGGGGAGGATTGGAACCGGTTGAAAAGCTCGGCCCGGTCTGCTGCCACCGAGAACCCACTCCTGACAAGTGGAGTGGAATAATCAGGAAAAAAAAGTTCTTCTGTTTAGAGACATTTTCCGGTTATTCCAATCATCACTTTACCGAAACTCATAATTGGACTTAAAAGATCTAATTAACGGACAAGAAAGGATCAGAGCTCCGGGTCGGCCCCCGTCGAGGCTAACGCCGCTAACCAAGGAGCTCAACGCGGGGTCTGCTGTTCACATTCTGGAGATGCTACTGGAGAAGCTAACTCAAGCCTAACTTACCTGGAGATGCTACTGGAGAAGCTAACTCAAGCCTAACTTACCTGGAGATGCTACTGGAGAAGCTACCTCAAGCCTAACTTACCTGGAGATGCTACCGGAGAAGCTAACTCAAGCCTAACTTACCTGGAGATGCTACTGGAGAAGCCACCTCAAGCTTTACTTACCTGGAGATGCTACTGGAGAAGCTAACTCAAGCCTAACTTACCTGGAGATGCTACTGGCGAAGCTAACTCAAGCCTAACTTACCTGGAGATGCTACCGGAGAAGCTAACGCAAGCCTAACTTACCTGGAGATGCTACTGGCGAAGCTAACTCAAGCCTAACTTACCTGGCGATGCTACCGGAGAGCTAACTCAAGCCTAACTTACCTGGAGATGCTACTGTAATGACACAGGAAACATTCACACGAACGTTCACAGCGACCATTGGGAGAAACTCTGGGTTCAGGATCTTGCTCAAGGACACTTGTCCTGTAGACCGGTGGGGTCGGGGATCTAGGGGATATAGTAAAATGTGAAACATATTCAAGATAGATCTCCTTGACCACCTTCTTCACCAAATTTAGACTAAATTGGACCAACTGTGGAGAAATAATGGCCCGTAAACTTAAATAAAAACCCCCCTAGTGTATGAAATATACAACTGACTATTCCCAAAAAATCCATCCAGGTCTTCGGTTCTGAATCGGACGTGGATGCAGTGATGGACGCCGATGAATAAAAACCTACAGGGCTATCTGTCCAACCAGATGGTCGGTGTATTCAGGTGTGATGTCCTGGACACAGCGGTCAAAGATCCCATTTTCTGTAAACGCATCATTACAGGATAGAGATCGGACCTGAGGGCTGGGGATCTCTGTATTCTGTAAGTTCTGGACCCACCTCTTGGTGAAGTACTGAGCAGAGGGACCTACACATGGGTCATTGTTCCCTCCTCCCTGACTGGAGACAGCAGCGGAGGAATCCGATTGTTTAACGATGAAGATGATGATGTTCCAAAGCAAAAAACTTTTTTTTTGATGAGTCAGCAACTTGGTAAAATTCTAATAAGGAGAGGAGCCGCCGCAGACGGGTCACCCGGTTCTGGTGGGTAATAAGTTATTATAATGATTTGAATCCTCTCGGAAACAAGCAGCTGCAGATTTTACATTCGTATAGAAGAATGGACTGAGTCTTTTTTCCAAAGAGGAAGGGAGGGAGTTTGTTTTTATGTGTTTATGTATTTATTTATTCATGTGTTCCCTGACTCGGCCCGCATGTTCCCTGCTCTGCTTCCCAGACGTGGCTCAGCCTGCAGGCGCCATCAGTTTGGATGAAGTTGGGAGGAGAAAACAAAGAATGCGCTCCAACAGAACTTCTGGTTAAAGTCAAGTTTAAGTCAAAAACAGTAAGACGGTCGATTATTACTGGTAATGATTATTACTCAAAAAAACTCAAAAATCTCAGAATACAAGAGTATAAATACTCAGAGTTACGGAAGTTTGGACTAAATTAATTGGACCAATGGTAATAGAGGTAATACTGGTCCACAGGTAATAATAGTCCACAGGTAATAATAGTCCACAGGTAATTCTGGTGCCTGTAAGGTTGGATTCTAAACAAATTCTAAGGTTTTGTTAAGTCTAACAGTTTACTTGAGCTCAGATTCATAGTAAATTCTAGCGTATGAACCTCTGCTCCGTTGTTATTGGTGTTTTCTGAGGTTATAAACATATCAATGAATGCACGCTCCTTCATAACCCAACCAACCATTATCAAACCCATCTGATTGGATCCAATCGTGGCTGGAAACGGATTTTCAGTCTCTGATTAAACCAGTTTGGGCAGATGTCATCGGCCCAATCAGTCTGCACGCTCATAAAAAAATCACAACCTTCAGCGGCTCGGATGAAGCCTCCTGCGATTGCCGGGAACCTAAATCAACATGTTTTGGCAATAATTCTGCCTCGTGGCAACCTGCTGGCCACATTACCCGGCACTCACATATCTGCAGAGCAGGACAGCGGCCGGCCCAGATGTTCACCGCTCAGACGAGTGTGAGCGGGGAGAACCTTCTGTTTCCAAATATGGCGGAGCAGCTGTTATTGTGCCACTCCAAGACGCCGTTGTGTTAGAATGTACCCTGACCCCGCAGGAGTTTGCCTCTCATCAGCTGTTTGCCCAGTAATTTGTCTGCCTGAAGGGCATCGAATGCGAAGCCTGGACCGGATCCATCTCCGGGTCGCTGTGTCCCCCGCTGTCTGTCCGTCTCAGTCCGCCTCAGCTTTGATCACGTCAGGCTTTGAAATGAGTCAGATGTGAACATGCGGGGAAATACAGCCAACATAGACCCCACACACACACACACACACACACACACACACACACACACACACACACACACACACACACACACACATGGAACAATTAGACTTATCAAGAGGCAGACCCTTAGATCAGGTATCACTAATGGAACAGAACAGAACAGAATAGAATAGAATAGAATAGAATAGAATAGAACAGAATAGAATAGAATAGAACAGAATAGAATAGAATAGAATAGAATAGAATAGAACAGAATAGAACAGAATAGAATAGAATAGAATAGAATAGAATAGAATAGAACAGAATAGAATAGAATAGAATAGAATAGAATAGAACAGAATAGAACAGAATAGAATAGAATAGAATAGAATAGAATAGAACAGAACAGAATAGAATAGAATAGAATAGAACAGAATAGAATAGAATAGAATAGAATAGAATAGAATAGAATAGAATAGAATAGAATAGCCTTTATTGTCATTGCTGATGGTTGCGACGGAAATATGGGTAACTCAACCAATCGGTACACTTGAAAAGCATGACGAACGAAGCTAAGCCAAACAACATAAACAAAGACGCTTGAAGCATATAAAGGATAGAAGATACAACATAAATAAAAGAATAACATAATGTAATGTTGCACTCATCAGGACACTCGATCTGGTAGGAATGTCTACGAGGTGCGTATCGTTGTGTACTCCACACTGTACAGCGTGAATAATGGGTTCTCTCCGCCTATAATCTATTCCGAGTTCAGGTTTAGAGAATGGCCTGGGCTCTGTGCCATCCAGGACCAGGTCCCGGTGAAATAAATGGGACGCCGCCTGCTTTGCGACATTATCACAGACGCTGATATGAACGCTGTCAGCAGCCTCAGAGGAGGAGGTCGCCGCCATCCGGGAATGAATTCCCCCGAAAGGAGAATATACATGGTTGAGGTTATTTATCTGATTTATAAAAAGTTTTAGGTAAAGGAGAAGAATGGCGTTCATGTCCAGGTCAAACCCATTCTCAGAAAATAAATAAAATAAAAATCTGTTATGGATGTAAAACTAGAGTTTTAGTCAAATCATGTAAAGTAATATCTTAACCTACATCAACGATTTCACTTTGGGATTGTCCATCCATCCTTCTTATGGGGGTCCGTGTCTCGCTGGCAGCAGGCTAAGAATGGCATTCCAGACATCCCTCCCCCCAGCAACACTCTCCAGCTCATCCCTGTCCTGACTGTTGGGTTACCTCTTGGTTTATTCTGTTTTGGAACTCTGGTTTTATTTTGAAGGTTCATTTTCATGCTCCTGCTCCTGTATCCTGTTTTACTTTGAAAATGTCTCTCCTTGTTGTTGTGATTAGATTTACATTTCCTGTTGTGGTTTCTTCGATATATTTAAGCGTATATTCCCTTTCTTTAGTTTTTGGGGGGGGTGTTCCCGAGGCGTACCTAGGCCTGATGAGAGATAAGTGAATTCTGGGTTTAAGATAGACTGATGGACAGAGGGACTGGTAAAATGAGAGCTTTGCCTTATGACTCAACTCTGAGTCACACTTGGAGTTGAGTCATAAGGAGTTGACTCCATAGGTCATACTAGCCTTGGGTCTAGTATTAACTGTGGACTAGTATTTCCTGGACACTAGTATTACCTGTGGTCTAGTATTAACTGTGGACTAGTATTTCCAGGAGACTAGTATTACCTGTGGACCAGTGTTACCTGTTGACTAGTAACCAAGTCTGAAAGGCCTCCTTCTCCAGCTTGACAGCTTCCTTCACTGTGGATGTCCACCAGCTAGTTCTTAAGTTTCTTCTACAACAGGCACCACTTACCTTTTGGACAAAGCTGCTAGCGGACGCCTCTGCAATGGAGGACTTGAACACGGCCCTGTCGAATTGCAGCATATGTCGGAAGTTCCTCCGGAAGTGCGAGTCGGGAATCTGACGGACAGGGACCTCTTCCAGACATTTCCATTTCTCCCTCACTATTTGTTTGGGCTTACCACATCTGTTCGACAGCTTCCCTCTATCTGATCCAACTAATCGTCAGGTGGTGATCGCTGGATCCTGTCCTCTCCTTACCTCGGTGTCCACGTCATACAGCTGCAGATCTGATGTCAGGACCGCAAAGTCAATCAGAGAACTTTTCCCTAAGGTTACCTGGTACCAAGAAAACTTACGAGCCATCGAACACTACAACATAAGTCCAATAACAAGAGATCGGAATCACATGGCGCAGACGCTTCCTCCCTGTCAAGCCCCTCCAATTATTCGGACATTGCCAACAAGGGCGTTGAAGATGCACAGAACAACCACAGACTTCTGACTGGAGACTGTTGCTAAAATGTGATCTAGAAAACAAGGATTTGACGCCTTTCAACACAAACAAACTGCTTCCATTTTAACCTCCCCCCCTCAACCACACACACACGCACACACACACACACACACAAACACACACACAAACACATTTCAAGTGTCCCCTGACTGACACAGACATGTTCTCAAGCTGGACTCCTCAGTAACAGACATGTCCACCACCTCGATAAGGTGACCTTGGAGGCGTCCCCTTTTCGCGCATCAGTGGAGCAGGAACAATCCCACAATCCCCCAGAAGAGGTTCCTGGCAGCCGGTGATGGGCTGCTGTGAAGTGCTGCCATGCTAACGAGACACAGACTGAGGTGTTTGCATATATATATATTTATATATATATATATATATAAATAAATGTACTGTGGAGTAATTTAAACACACTTTAATACACTAAAAACACTTCAAGGGTTAATCTGAACTCGTTCCACAGTCCTTGTACTCAGCTTTGGCTTAGAGACGGGCAGAGACAGTTGGTCAGTTGACCTCCGTGACCCTGAAGGGCACAATGTCTGTCGGTGGTCAAAAATGTGAGCTGGTGCTGACCCATTAAGAGATTTTAAAAAAAGCAGCATAAAAGGCATCATTAATTCAGAATCCAGATGAATCCGTTATGGAGTTAAATTCCCGCCAAACGAAACCCGTTTTACAAATGTTGACGTACAAACACAATGTCAGCTTCAAACACAAGACGCCATTCGCCTACAAATGCGTCGTCTTTCTCAAAAACAAACAAAACATTGTTTTTAGAAATGCGCCTTGATCCACAAGGAATTCATAAACACAATAAATAAATTAACGTTTTTTAAGGTCCTGCATTCTACAACTACAAAAAACTAGAAAAACCTCACCCTGCATGGAAGCGTCTTCAGATTTTTGCACTCAACGGTCCGTTGTAGTTCGCCGGTAACAACAGCAGGTGGCGCTGTGACTCAGTTTGTAGATTCTTGATTTTTATACCGACTTTCATGGTTGAATCTTTACGCTTTAAACCATCAGCACGTCAGACGTTCATTTTCGCTCCATCTTGAAGTGTCCCACAGCCGGTGAACGCCTCATCTTCCCGAACGCATCCGTTGAGGCGTTTTCTCTGGTGTTTAAGTCATTTTGCAACATATTCCAGGCAAACTTAAAAAAACGTGAACTTAAAAAAGTTCAGGTCTGACTTTAGACTCAAACAGTTATTTCTTTGGTTGTTTGGTTGTTAAAAAGATTTCCACAAAGGAATAAAGAACTATTGTCCGTTAGATTCCATTAACTGTTGAGTACTTTTAACTAAGTACCGTTCTTAGGGACAAATGTGAGGTACTTGAACTTTACTTGATGCTATTTTATACTTCTACGTCACGACGTCTGTCTAACAGCTGTAGCTACTAGTATAATTTGTCGTACTTTAAAACCATTTATCTCCTCTTGAGCTACATAAATTATTATAAAAACCGCGTTGGTTCTCAAAGGGTAGTTGTGATGTCATAGATTAAACCACTCAACAGGATCCTGAGTGTAACCTTCTACGGCTCATTACAGTGACTATTATTTTTTTTTAGTATAATATCAGTTGAATTTTATTTCATGTACTTAGTTGGATTCTGTGGTTTTTAAGAGGCGGGGCTTCTCCTATGGAGACGCCGTGTTTTTACAGTAGCTGATAACGGTCAGACTGAACCCTGGATCTGGAGACGACTTTTCATTTTTTTTTTTTTTAACGTTAAAGTGACAGGAAGACGATGAAGAAACGCCTCCGAAAACCAATAAAATGGCAGAAGAAGAGTGAGGATGAAGATGATGATTGAGTTGCTGCTGGATGAACATTTTGTGTTATTATAAAAGGAGGATCATAATTAGATTTCAGCGTAAGAGAACCCAAAAAAGAAAAAAACATCTTCGAGGGAATCATGGAGACCAGACGTGTGAAAATGTTGAGAAGTAAATTGTGGGGTCCTGCAACCTTTCTCCTCCACTGGGGGAACAACCCCTCACGATCGGAATGCAGACTGGAGGAGATCTATCGTGTATCGTCCTTTACCAGAAAAATCCTGTTTCCGGACGTAGCTTTTAAACGCATTTAATTCGAGGATCCTTTCAACAACGGAGATAAAACCCTGCTGTGGGGGACGACAGCATGAGGTCTACTTTGAACATGAAGGTTTGTGTAACAGGGATCAGCTGACAGTGAGGCGGCGGCGGCGGCGGCGGCGGCGGCGGCTCTTCTTATTTAATTTGAGACTCTTATGAGCTGTGACGGATTGTCGAGTGAAGAACGAGGCGGACGGTTGGACCCACGCCAGAAAGCAAAACTTTATTTGATCCGTCTGGATCGGACGTTCCCGACACCGGCTATTTAATTTGGACTCCTGATGCATTAAGTGATAAAACTCAGCCGACGGGAGACTTTTCAAAATCAGCTCCCCGTCTGATTCTCACAACGCTAATCGTGAGCTGCTTTAAAGGAGCAGTCCGTGTGATTCGGAGGTAAGCCTTTGAATAAATGTAATATCCCATTCCTGACTGTAACCATAACGATACGTTTGATTTATGGGCGGCGCTCACGACGCTCAAGGTCACCTTCAAGATACAAACAACAAACAAAAAAATAAACAAGACGATAAATATCAGGACGTTACTTAAAGGATATGCAATAAAAGCGATAACAAAAATAAATACAAGGTCAACGCAGCCGTCACACGGAATAAGCAAGTCCATAAAATATTCAATAAATATAATATATAAACTGTTTTTAAGCTTTTCAAATTTGTAAACAGAAATGGGAGAAAGACGCCGCTCACGTAAAACATTTAACGTTTACCGTATATAATAATACCTGTTTATGTACGATACTGCGTCGCTGGAAACCTTCGCAGTATACAAGTGCAGTACTTGAGTAAATATACTTAGTTACTTCCCACCGGCGGTGTTTCGTCCTCCTGATGGAGCCGCAGATGATCTGAGGAGCTGCACGAGGATCTGACAAGCCGTGAACTACTCGGGCTAAGTTGCGCCCCGCTTCTGCACCTTCGTGGCGAATCGGATCCGCGCCGCACTTTAAGTCGAGAACACGACACCGAAAAGAAAAGAGGGACTAATCCAATAACCTCAGCTGAACTTTTTCTCATCTTCAGGCGGTTGGAAGCCTCGATGCGCTCGTTATCAGTTCCTCAACAGAGGCTTGTTTGTTTTTCCACCAAATTGACTGAGGCAGAGTGGGTAAGTGGGAAATTGTTAGTATGAAAGGGTCTGATTGTGGTTGTGTGCGTGTGTGTGTGTGTGTGCATGCATGTGTGTGTGTGTGTGTGTGTGTTTGTGTGTGTGTGTGTGCGTGTGCTTGTTTGTTCCACAGTGTCATCACACATGAATGGCTGTTTCATAAAGAGGATGTGTGAAATTTTTCGTACAGCATTAATCACACTTTCAATTTGTGTGTGTGTGTCAGTGTGTGTGTGATAGGTGTGTGTGTGCGAGTGTATGTGTGTGCGTGTTTGTTATGTGTGTGTGAGTGAGTGAGTGTGTATGTGATGGGTGTATGTGTGTACGTGTTTGTGATGTGTGAGTGTGTGTGTGTGTGTGTTTGTGCATGTGATAAGTGTTTGTGATGTGTGTGTTTGTGATGTATGTGTGTTTTGTGCCGCCCGTGTGTGTTCTGTGCTGTGCGTGTGTGTGTTTGTGTGCGTGTGTGTGTGTGTGATGTATGTGTGTGTTTGTGTGTGTGTGTTTGTGTGTGTGTGTTTGTGTGTGTTCTTTGCTGTGCGTGTGTGTGTGTATGTGTGTGTGTGTGTGTACCTATGAATTTATCTGTCAGCGCAGCTTCCTGCTCTGACTTGTGTGATGCTGGATTCTGCTCTGATAACAAACTGCTGCCTCTCAGAAAGCCTCCCAGCCTGCAGCTGCTCGCTCGCCCCGTCCTCCGTCTCCCTCTCTAACACTCACCGGCTTTTATGGAGGCAATAAATAACCTCAAAGCGTCTCCGTGTTTAACTTGGTTTTAGAGGCGGCTGCAGCCGCCCGCGTTTGGCAACATCGCACTTGACAAAGCGGCGGTTCAGTGGAGGGTCATCAGAGATCTGAGGTGAGCCGTCCCGGAAATGACCACTTCCACATTCTGGGATGTATTCTGACGGGAAATCTTCAATCACAAACGATCTCGATCTCACAAGATAAATACTTTTGTCGTGAAAGATAACTATCTCGTTCCCAAAAGAACAGTATCTTGTGCCCAAATAATAAATAACCTGTACACACAAGTTATTATCTTATTCCCAAAGGATAGATATCTTGTTCCCACATGATAAATAAGTAAAGTGTAGAGGATTAATATTTTCTTCCCAAAAGATCAATAACATGTTCCCACAATATAAAAAAAGACTGTATTATCTTGTTACCACAACATACACATTTTATTCCAACAAGATAATAACTTGTTGGGATGACTGCACACAATATATATAAGTTGTTCCCAAAAGATAAATATCTTGTTCCCATACAGAAAGTTACATGAGTGCATAATCATGTGGAAACATGACCACACAATTTTTCTTAGCTTGTTTTTGCAAATTGAATATCTTGTTCCAAAATGATAAATGACTTTTTTTTTTTGAGAAGAGGAATGAATATTTTGTTTTTCTACTGGACCATAACATGTGTGCACAAGAAAACATGTTTGTGGAAACAAGATAAATAATAACTTGACCACACGATTTTTCTTTGCTTGTTTGCGGAAGATAAATATCTTGTTTTCGCAAAATGAAAATATCTTGTTCCCAAATGATAAATAACCTTTTTTTGGACAAGAGGAATGAATATATTGTTTTTCTACTGGACCATAATATGTGAGAGAGATTCGATAAATAGAAAGGGGAACAAAGTCCCTCGTGTTTCTCTAGTGTCCGATAAAATAATTATCTTTGGGTCGACAATAACAGTCAACATCCGAGTTTGAAAAATGAGCCCAATGAAAATCAACAACTCTTAAACATTTTTCCTTCATTCGTGGCTTAAGTCATTAAAATACACGTGAATGTTACTTTAAGTCCGTCAACTATTTGATTTCTCAACCAATAATTGATTATTAATTCTTCACACACATCAATAATGGGCAACAAAAAATAGATTGCTGAATCCGTAAGTCCTCGAATCATGAATTGCCCAATAAATAAATCATTAATCGAGCCTTCACACAAATTGTTGATTTTATGTATCAAATTACCGATTGCTCAGCAGATTACTCGATGAATCGATCCTTCGCTCAGATCGATTGATCGATAACGTCTTTTTAATCGATCATTCCATGAATTGTTTGCTCAACATGTAATCGATTGATCAATCCTCCGCAAACGTTGCTTAATTTATAATCAGGTAATCTATCGCTCAACATTTGATTGGTTAAATAATCAATAATGTCGGTTTAATCATTAAGTCAGTCAACTAATCGATTGCTCAGTAAATAATTGATTAATCCATCTTTTACCGACATGGATTCATTAATAATATTCTGTTTAATAGTCTATCAACTAATTGATTGATGGATTACTATTTAATCGATAGTCTCCGAACTAATTTGTACTCTTATGATTTGTTCTGGAAACGATTCCAGCTCCAGTTCTGATTCTAATAATGTTTCCCCTGATGTTAATATTCTCGGTGGATTTGGGTCCGGCGCCGATAAAGGGTATTTTTAAATATTCTTTTAAATGTTCAAAACTGACAAAAGAAAAAACCCGTTTTTTGAAATCCCTCCACGGGCCGGAGGAATCCTGAATCATTAACGGGAGGGAAGCGTCTGAAGTTCACGGGTGGGCTGCTCTCTGAAGACCCCCGGGAAGGTTTGGCTCCGGAGAGAGCCGGGCTGAAACTCAGCGGTATCTCTGAGCGTCGCAGGTTCTGATGGAGTCGCCACATCGTCATGAAGAGGATGAGGAGGGACGGGGAGAGATCGGAGGCGAATCCGGTTCATTGTGATCCATGTTTGTTTGGGCGAGGAAGAGGAGGCAGCATTTAAATGTGCGGGTCGATCCGAAGGACAGAACCAGCCACCACACAGAAAGAAAGAAAGAAAGACAGAAAGAAAGGAAGAAAGAAAGAAAGAAAGAAAGAAAGAAAGAAAGAAAGAAAGAAAGTAAGAAAGTAGGAAAGAAAGAAAGAAAGAAAGAACGACAGAAAAAAAGAAAGAAAGACAGAAAGAAAGAAAGAAAGAAAGACAGAAAGAAAGAAAGACAGAAAGTAAGAAAGAAAGGAAGGAAGAAAGAAAGAAAGAAAGACAGAAAGACAGAAAGTAAGAAAGAAAGGAAGGAAGAAAGAAAGAAAGAAAGACAGAAAGATAGAAAGTAAGAAAGAAAGGAAGGAAGAAAGAAAGAAAGAAAGACAGAAAGATAGAAAGAAAGACAGAAAGGAAGAAAGAAAGAAAGGAAGAAAGAAAGAAAGACAGAATGAAAGAAAGGAAGAAAGGAAGAAAGAAAGAAAGAAAGTAAGAAAGTAGGAAAGAAAGAAAGAAAGAAAGAACGACAGAAAAAAAGAAAGAAAGACAGAAAGAAAGAAAGACAGAAAGTAAGAAAGAAAGAAAGTAAGAAAGAAAGAAAGTAAGACAGAAAGAAAGAAAGAAAGAAAGACAGAAAGAAAGAAAGACAGAAAGTAAGAAAGAAAGAAAGTAAGATAAACAGAAAGAAACAAAGACAGAAAGACAGAAAGAAAGAAAGACAGAAAGTAAGAAAGAAAGAATGAAAGAACGAAAGAACGAAAGAACGAAAGAAAGACAGAAAGAAAGAAAGAAAGAAAGAAAGAAAGAAAGACAGAAAGAAAGAAAGAAAGAAAGAAAGAAAGAAAGAAAGAAAGAAAGAAACTTTTAGTTTCACAACAGTGTCATATTTCTTCAGAGGAAATCTCTCCCTGGTGAGTTAAATAAAAACTATTGTAATAAAATACATTATAAGTAGCATTAAAACCCTTTGAATCGATTCAAATCCACATAATTTGGACTAAATCGGATAATTGGTTGAGAAATTATGGCCCCAAAATTGTAACTTTGAAGATAGAAGTATGCAACTGACCTTTCCCCAAATTACTCCAGTTCTTCCTCGCACTGAGGTCTATGTGGGTCTAAAATTTGGAAATGATCCATGAAAAAATGTCCGAGTTAACACGCAAGATCTGCGGCGCCCAATTCTCGGGGTTATCATAAAGTCCTTCAGGGTGACTGGACTGTTTTTTTATTTACACTAAATTGAAAACAATGCTAATAATATTATCCGATTTTAAAGGTGCGGTCTGTAAAAAATGAAGAGTTTCTTTCTCAACACTGGGGTCTACAAAGTCGCCCAAAAAGCGCCCAGGATTCCATTTACAGAGCGCCGTGTCGGGAGGACTTGTTGAAATGACATAGTTCTAGTAACGAGTGGCGCCGACATGGACTTGTTGTTGCGTGACTTATAATCCTAAAACAAACACACGTATGCTGAAGGTTGTTACGTAGTATTATTATATATTTTATGTATAATCGTTTTAATTCGATTATTATGTCCCTGAAAAGTCAAGTCAAGACCTCGGTGTGAGGAAGAACGGGAGTGATGTTGGGAAAGGTAAGTTACATACTTTTACCACTAGGGGGCAAACATCTCCAAACGTTCTCAGGCCATCATTTTGCAATCAGGGTCGGTTTTGGGTCGGTCCTGGTAACCGCTTCTCCTTTAAATGGCGTCGACATTTAAAGGATGGTTCCGAATGATGTCAGATCTATGACAGCGTTCGGGGGGGGGGGGGCGGAGCTTCCTCATGCCGCATTGTGAGTGGGAATTCCAGTAGGTGGTCCCTCAATTATTCATTTCTGTAGTTTCCAGAATCAAGTACCAAAAATAAATGAAGACATGTCAATGAGGATGAAGAGTAGGATGTTGGGATCTGGCGGTTTAGTATTTCTGATTAGGACTAGTTGGTACCACCCCCTTGTTTGCACATACCAAGCAGAGGGGCAATTGGGTGTTGTCATTAAAGGAGAGGTTGGGGTAAATATAAAATATTATGGAATATCAGATTCCGTTTTAAGTTGAAATCTGTGTTGAGTTTAGAGATTTGATTGTCCTAAATGTCAGGATTCATCATCAGTTGCATCAGGATCATCGGATGTTCCGATCCTTTTGCTGCAAGACAACCTCACCTGAGGCGGTCCCAGAGGGTAATCAGGTCCCAGAGGGTATCCTCTAGTCCATCGGGTTTAATCTTTACCTTTAAAAGCCATTATCTGTGCTATAGTTGTATAAAACTGTTATTACTGTGTTATTACATTTGTCACCAAAAAGGGGCTGTTAACTGGTTTAATAAAGTCCTGCTTAGCCTTTAATCGCTATCCTAGGAAAGTTTTGTTGTTGTTTTTTGTTATAGTTGTATTAAACTGTTATTACTGTGTTATTACATTTTTATTACTGCCATTAAAATGAGCAGCTAAACAGGAATAATAAAGTTGCAGGTTTAAGAATTAGTTGCATTACCGAAATTTCCATAGGAAATAGAGATGTTGGTACCATAATGATACAATATAAATAAAATAAATAACTTTACTAAAATATATGTGAAATAGACTGAGATAGTAAAAAAGAAAAAAAAAGCCATAGTTTTTCACTGACACATGTCCAACCATCCCATCGAACTTTAGTGAAAAACTGTGTTGTGTGTGTGTATGTGTGTGTTTTTGTGTGTGTGTGTTTGTGTGTGTGTGTTGTAACTGTATTTGTTTGCTGCTGCCAGTCTCGGCCAGGATGTTCCTAAAAAAAAAGAGAATTTTAATCTCAATGGGATTTTCCTGCAAAAATAAGAGTATTTTTTATTTTTTTTGTGGAATCCTGCTCAAAAACCCACAAAACCAATTCCAGTGAGAAGACGACATCATCGATGCAGGTATAAATGCTGAAATGGCCTCCAGCTATCCTCCTGCAGCGGTGAATAAACCCGGACTTCCTGTCCAAGTCTGTGTTAAGGAACCAGAGAGGGATGTGGGGAGGAGGGCGGGGGTGGGGGCGGGGGTGGGGAATCGATATTGTGTGTGGCGGGTAATGCTGAGATTGTGGCGAGCCGCCGCCATAATCGAATACCTGGCGAATCCTGTGTGAAGTCTGCGAGGGATCGGCGGCCATTTGTGCCTCCTCGTCTTCCTCAAAGTGGCGGCGGCGTCGCAGGCAGCTAATTATTTTCTCTCCCCCTTCAGAATCATTTGATGGCGTGTCTTTGAGTCGGACTGAAAGCAGCCTGATGGAAAGACGCCGTCATACTCCCGTCACAAATGTTATTATTCTGCACACAAGGTTGACGTTTTTCTAATTACGCCTTTCCTTAAGCTGCGTACGTCTCACTGGGATGTCTGAGCGACGAAGGCGCCCCCCTCCGCCGAGATGAAAGAAGTCATTAATTTGTTCTCGCCCGCTATCGTCCTCGTGCGTCTCCTCCTTTGGATCCAGATAACCCAACTATTCTATTTAGTCGCCGCTGCCTTGCTGGAACGCAGCAGAGGCGCCGCAGCCAAAGATTCAAGGAATCCCCCCCCCCCCGAGAGTACAAACAGCCGCACGCAGAGGCGGGACATTCATCATCGCCGTTTCTGCTTTGACAACTGGCTTTCTGGTTCAGTATTACAATCGTAAGCCCTGGACTGGATGAAGGCAGAGAGAGAGGAGATAGAAACATGATGGATTCAAGCCGCCATCGGCGGAAAGAGAAAAGATGTCAGAGCAGAGACGCCGATTATAAACCACGCCCTCTTATTCAAAGAAGTCTTATTATAATCATGATCATTATCATCATCATAATAATAACGAGGATTATGATCATCATTATAATATTAATAAGGATAATAATAATCATAATAATAATCATTATCATAATAATAATGATAATGATGATTACAATAATAATAATAATAATAATAAGGATAATCATAATGATAATTATTATAGTAATATTAATAAGGATAATCATAATCATAATAATAATCATAATGATGATTACAATAAAAATAATACTAAGGATAATCATAATGATAATTATTATAGTAATATTAATAAGGATAATAATAATCATAATAATAATCATAATAATAATGTTAATGATGATTATAATAATAATAATAATAATAATAAGGATAATCATAATGATAATTAAAATTTACATTATAATATTAATAAGGATAATAATAATAATAATAACAATCATAATCATAATGATGATTATAATTATCATTATAATATTAATAAGGATAATAATAATCATAATAATAATCATAATCATAATAATAATGATAATGATGATTACAATAATAATAATTATAATAAGGATAATCATAATGATAATTATTATAGTAATATTAATAAGGATAATAATAATGATAATAATAATCATAATAATAATAATAAGGATAATGATGATTATAATAAGAATAATAAGAATAATAAGAATAATGTTGATTATCATAATAATAGTAATAATGATAATTATAATAATAACAATAATAATATTAATAAAGTAATAAAAATCCTTTGTGTATGGAATGATTATTATCTATCATATAAATATCATATTTCGGTCCAATAGTTTTTCGGACATAACTCCAAAACTAATCCATGAATCATTGTCATGTTTTATTGCCCCATAGACTTTATTTCGAGGAAGAACTGGAATGATTTGGGTAAGGGTGACGACGAGTGAAGACGAAGGAGTCGAACAAATCAAGAAGCGTGGCGATAATCTCAGAGAATGAAAGGACGCCATGGAACATACGTCTGAATCCCAGCAGGCCATCAGATCTCCTGCTGACGGCGAGGCGATCATCAATCCGGAGCCGTGTGCGTCAGGCTGCATCTTCAGTCGCCGCAAACTGTGCAGCTCCTCTTCCTCGCGCATAAAAAGTTTATTTGTTTCCCTGAAGGCACAAAAAAAAAAGTGTGTTTTTGCAGACAGCAACCGGCGTTGAGTTCCCAGATGAATCGGCGCTGAATCGACGCTCGCCGCAGGAAGCTTTGAGACGGAAGTGTGTTATTGCAAACATATACGCAGCCACCATCACAGGCAAATATTATTCTGAGGGTTCCTCGGAGTCTTAAGTTCTTCTGAGGAAACAACTTCTGACATCGGTTCATGGACTGATGGCAACTTCTCAGAAAACCGAGCAGGACGCCAGAATGAATCAGAACGCCGTCTTTAAATAAAGTTTCATCATCTGTGCGAGCCGGACGGGAGATGATCCTGATCAACGCGGGTTTTATGAACACACACATCCCTGATCAAAAGTTCACTGAGACACCAGGACTACAGGATTATTAGACTCTTCCTCTTCTTCGTGGTCTTTGGGCTGCTCCCTCAGCAGATCATCTTTTGCTCTGCCCCTGTCACGCCAACCAGCTGCATGTCCTCTCTCACCACATCCGGAAACCTCCTCTTTGCTCCTCCCCTTCTTCTCCTGCCTGTCAGCTCCATCTCCAGCATCCTTCTACCAGTAGATCCACTATCCCTCCTCTTCTTCACGGGTCAGAACCATCTCAATCTGTCCATTTGCCCAACGTCTCAATGGAAAATTCTCCTTAACTGAAAGACTTGAAATGACCAAGTTTTAAAAATAACACTTACATGATATATGATATATTAAAATATATATATGATAATGATACTAATATGATATATGATATAATAAAATATATATATGATAATGATAGTAATATGATTGCCATTTTTACATAATGGCTATCATATTAGTATTATTTTTGTTATTATTATCCTTGGATCATGCTGCAAAAGCCACAACACAACGGAAATGTTTGCAGAGGACACTTAATAGTGATGCACACATCTGGACGTGTTTGTTTGTTCGGCTGTCCATGTCTGGTGTTGGAAAATCAGCTAAAACCAGTCCTATGCTGTCGTCTCCGACAGCAACGGTATACCACTGAAAAGTCCCCAATCCCATGCGTTGTACTTGTAAGCGATCCTCAAGGATTTGACTCCTCAAATGAAATCCACAGTATTTTTCTTAAAACAGAGTAAACATGAACTATTAGAGTAAAATTTGATATTTACTCGACTTGATTTAATAGGCACTAGATTTGGACTAAATCAGGCCAATGACTAAGAAGTTAAGCCTTAAAAACTGTATTTTGCCTAATCAAAGACTCCCCTAGTGAATTTAATATGGATTTATTTCGAGTAAAACACAACATAGACAAGATAGCTCTACTCCAGCCAAGTTGGACCAAATCGGACCAATGTGTGAGAAATGTACGGGTCGCCAAAATATTTGGAGATAAGGCGCCACCATATATCATAACGTATATTCCTGAATTTTGCTCCATTTCACTCTTTTTTTGGGCTTTTCTCGCTCTTTTGAATTTACACTTTGCCTGTTGAATTTGCATAATTTGTCTGTGTTCTTGAGTGGGCGAATAGATAATTTCCACCCTCGGTTGTTAAATTATTAGTGTGAGAACATTTTGTAAACCAGTTCACTCCCTTATGAAATTGTGGGTAGTTTTTAACAAGCTCGTCCGGCACCGCCCGCTGCCTGCCTCGAGCGACCCCGAAAAACCCCGAACGTTTTCTTTTAATCAATTCTTTCCTTTTTACAGCCCAGAAAATATGTTGTCAAATCTGACGTCAAAGACGGGCAAGAACAAGAACATTTGAAGACCCAAATGGATAGACTTCACGGGAGTTCTGACATCTCACCTGAAGTCGGTAGAGCGTGGCTCCAGCCACTGGAAAACATCTGGTTGGCCAGCCATTGTCCGTGGGGCTGGGCTGGGGTCCAACCGATGAAGCTGCATGGAGATACCATCCTGTGTGGTCAGAACTTGTAGGGATGGACTTTGGGCTTCGATCCAAAGCAGTACTGCTGGCAGGTGGCAGAGGGGACCTGGGTGTGCGGACTCTTGGTTTGGCCAACTGGTGCGTAAAGATCCGGAGCTGGTGAAGGAGGTGGACCAGTACCGACTTGATAAAGTTGGTCTCAACTCCACGAATAGCTCTGGTTCTGGAAGATAAACCCTGGTGAGGCAATGGGTCTTACCCTTAATCTCTTATTCTATTCCTGGTATTCACTGATCGCATCTCAAAGTGCTGTGGAGGTGACGACAGTGTCCGGTTTGGGGGAAATAGAATCGCGTATCTGCTTTTTGCAGATGATGTGGTTCTGTTTGCTTTGAAAAGGAACTGTGGGCAGCTTGGTGAAACTTTACCAGTTGATCTGCTCTCCAACAATCTCCTACGGTCCAGAACTCTGGGTAGAAACAACAAGAGTGAATAATATTCCTGTGCCAAGGAGGTTATGTGTTTTATTTCAGGATCTCTTTTCATTTTGTAATTTGTTGATTTGTCAACAAATGTCTTTCTTTGTAAGTAGAATAACGGGGAAAAAAACTATTAGAGAGATTTCGTGAAACTTGGAGGAAGAATATGACATTAGCTAGAAAACAATTTCTTCAATTTCGATTTATGTTTTTTTTTTTTTTTTTCTGTCAACTTCCTCCACAAAACCTTGTGGAGGACTAAGGTACGTCCCATAAAAGCTAAACACACATGTAAAACTTGTCTTTCTTTTTCTTTTTTTGTCTGTGTCTTTCTGTGAACCGGATTATACCAATATAACCGGAGAGTTTATAACGCAACAAGGTGAAGGGGTCGGCCAAGTTCTACTGAACCAGTGCTGACAAAGACATGACCTAAGAGCAGGTGCCTCCCATGCACACTATGCAGTCTGTGTGTGTGTGTGTGTGTGTGTACAACAAGATGCTGAACAACATTCACTCTTACCAAATTGTGCTTAGGGCACCAGTTTGGCGGCCGAGCTTAAAGATTTCACAATTTTTACAAGTCCTAAGGTTAAAAAAGTTACAGGACAGCAAAAAAATGTATAATAAAGAGTCCCGAAATTAAAACTCCAATTTCTGTAATAGAGAGAGCTTATAGGATAATGAAAATATCACCTTTGCCCCACTTGTTCCCAAGACTTACCTCAAGTTATGAATGTTGTATGCAGCTGATAGCAGCTAGCCTGACCTGCTGGATTAGCCCGGACATTCTAAGAATATAATGATCCTGCTGGATCTTAGATTCCGGAAGGAATCAGTTATTTCCGTTTAACGCCAACTTTCTCAGAAACGGATCCGGTCTAAAGGCTGAGAATAAACAGATCTCTCTCCAGCGCTGGGTCGTCGGTACCCTGCTGCAGTGGGAGTAGGTTTTTGTAGCAGCGGTGTTCAATTTCTTTGTTTCAATGTTTCTGCATACAGGTGCTACCCTCTCCTGAAAAACCCTCACAGGTTCCTCTAATCGGGAAAAACTGGGCAATGACTCAAAAAAGATAAGAGGCCATCCGGGGCGATGAGGGAGCTCTTTAAATTGTCTTTCTCATCAACTGTGAGTTCTCCTGCCCTTCCTATTAACCTGTGCTGATTGAAAAAAGGAGAAATTAGGAGGTGAAGATTCCAACAGGGGTCACCAACACCAAGACCAAGTTTCTGATAACATAGAAAAAGTCCAATTTGTTAGAGAAAATTAAATGCTGGCAATTATTATGCTGAGCAGAGCAAAGGTACCAGAGAGGCCAAAAGTAGTTTGTTTCAATGATAATGTTTTAAAAAACACCTATAAACAGTGGAGATGGACGCTACGGGTTACCAATCAGGGTTGCGATATATTGTGATATTTTGCGACATTTATTTGACATAAACTCGTGAAAAATAAACGTAAAGTTACCGAGTGTTAATGAAGTTTTCCAAAGGTTCCAGTTTTTGTGAAATGTAAAGTAAGATATATTTTACTCGTGGTTTTTATCTGACAACTGGGCTAATACAAGGTGTATAGTAATAATAGCCCATTTTATTTTGTATGTTTAGCATTGCAACAAGAATTTACATTGTAAAATATAAATTTACTCGCATAGCATTTTTAGTAAGTGCACAAACTCTACTTGACTGATTTTCTTGTCTGGTTAACGATTAAAGATTGAATTACGGTTGAATTAAAACGGTCTTTAGGAATTGGGTGACCCTTCTAGATTTTTGTTGTTGTTGTTGTTGTTGTTGTGCTTATTTTGATAACACTACTAATCACTCTCTCATTAAGCTCCTAAATCTGGAAGTGTGTTTTCTGCAGAGGTCAGTCGGCTTGTCAGGTTGTACCAAGTAATCGAACGAGAGATCGGGGAGCAATTAAAGGGTGTTATAGTTTGACATCAGTATTTTTTCAGTCATTCATTTATTAAATTTGAATTAGACAGCTGTTTTCTGTATTTTGTGATTGGAATTATCGTAACAGATGAATTGTTAATGTTGTCATGAGGCTTTTATTATGCCTTCCTTTATCTCTTGGTTGTTGTGGAGGTGAGAGGAAAGAGCAGGATGGTGTGTTACGGAGAACGGACGCAGGTTGGCCGTTACTTCTTATGCTCGCCTTTGAACTTCCTCTGTTAGTTTCAGAAATTCCTTTAATTTGTTTGGAGACACAAATCAGAACTCATACTGTGGCGGTCATTCAATACTTCCTCCAGTAAGGTTATGTTTTTACTGTTTGTTAGCTAAATTATTGAAAAAATAATGTACAGATTTGCATGCAATTCTACCCAGAGGTAGTTTTTGGTATATCCTAGACATTAATATATTTTGGCGACGTTATGTAATAACCCCGCGATGTGAAAGCAAAATAAGTTTTCTTAAATTGTTTTGCGACATAAGGCACACTGGGGTTTGTTTTTTTATGCCAATAACTCATAAATTAATGTACGGATCTACATGAAATGTTACCCAGATATAGGTTTTGCCATGTTCTAGAGATGATTACAAGTTGTTGACGTTACTCCATGACCTCACGACGTGACATCACAATAATGTTTTCTTAAACTGTTGCGAGATCAGGCACTTGGGGAAATTTATTTTGGCAATAACTCATAAATAAAAGCAGGAATCCGCATGAAATTTTTACCAAAAGTAGGTTTTGGCATGTTGTAGAGATGATAATCTTTTGTGACATTACGCCATGACTTAACAACCCAGCATCACGATAGTATTTCTTTGCTTTCAAAGATGCGACGATGGCACAAATGGCATCATCAGCGGAACAGTCGGTACACAAAGTCCAGTTTCCATTTGTCACGACATGCTGCTCAATGCTCTCCATCATGACGGTAGTTCGCAGTGGACTACTTCGTCAAAGGGACGATGAAGGTTCGTTTGAATTCTGACCAGTCCAAACTCCAATTCAAGAATTCTCTAATCCACCTCATTTCAAAATATCTACATAAAACTTTTTAGATATCCTAAAATACCTTTTGACGACTCAGAATGACTTTATAGGTAACTTGAACTGGAATTCCCACTTGTCAAAATGTCACAGTAGGCATCTACAAATAGATGTTCTGACTGATCCAAACGAAGTTGGAGATATCGTCCATAAAGGTTTGTACGAGACAGGATTTTAAATGAAATTGATATATGTTGTCTGTCGGAGGGACATTGTAAGAATCTAATGATCCTGCTGGATCCGAGATTCCGGAAGGAGCCATTGGTGTAAAAAAAACAGCGCCGTTGGAAGTTATTTCCGTTTAAAAGCAACTTTCGAAGAAACAGATCCGGTCTAAAGGCTGAGAATGAACACGTCTCTCTCTCTCCAGCGGGGGGTCGTAGGTACCCTGCTGCAGTGGGAGTACATTTTTGTAGCAGTGGTGCTGATTTGGTTTTATCTGTGAGTGTTTTCTTCGTGGGTTATGTACGTTCATGCATGCATACATGCATGTGCAACCCCCTCCTGAAAACGGGTCGGACATGCTGTCACGACGTGAGTGGCTGCAGCTCGAGAGCCACATTCACAGAGTAAAGCGTCGGAGGATCTGACTGAGTAAGAAGCTGCACAGCTGTGGCAGTTAAGGCTCGTCCTTGTTGGGAAAGAAAAAAAAAACCCAAGGCTTCAAAACGCCGAGAACGACTCAGACTTCCTCTGAAGGATGCTTGACTGGGCATGAAAATATAAGCTGCAGCAGCAGACGGAGAAATGTTCTGCTCGGTTTCGTGCGGAGGAAGAGGGAGGCGTGGAAAGGGCCTCACGCAGAGGCTGCTAGCAGCTACCTCTGGAGAAATTAGCACGTAATGTGCTCCACTTATAATTCATAAAGGCTTGTTAGCACCGGGGTTGACTGTTAAAAGGAAAAAAAGAAGCAACACGGAGAATGCGGCAAAGCTTTTAAGAGTTTACATTCAGGCTTTTTTTAGTAGATTGTAACCCAGGAAAGGTTATCGCTGAAAAACTTCACATAGAATGAGGGACAATTTGTGTCAGTGCGATTATTAATGGATGTTAGGGACCCCTGATTGGCTTGTCCGCTCCAGATGCTTTGTGTTAACGTGAAAGCTCGAAAACTGCTTCATGGATCCTTTCCAAATTGGAATTTTATATAGACCGTAGTGCGAGGAAGTACTGGATCGATTTTTGGAGCCGTCAGTTGCACACATTTGAGTTGAGGGAGTTCAATCGGTGGGAGTGCGTGTACAACGCAGGGGATATGGGGCTTTTGGGGATAAACGTTTGCTGACTCCTTTGTTTAAAGGAGTTTACATGCGTTGATAGAAACAGGAGTTCTCTGACACAACTTCTAAGCTAACTTCAGGAACTTATTGAGGCCATATTTGAAGAGCGGTGACACAAACAGTACCGTTTCTTATAATGGCCGGGTTTACCGATCTTCCAATCCTAATATCCCGGCGATATGAGGATACGAGGATAAATCAGGACAGTCTTTGGGGATTGGAGAGACGGTGGAGAATGTGGTCATGCTTCGGTAATCTTCCTGTTTCATTCCTTCAGTCAGATTTAGAAGAATAAACAAATAAATGACATAGCCTGGCCCAAAGCCCGCTGATATGTTTCCATTTCCTCCCTGCAGACAGAATAATGTTCTGTTTTCAGGCGAGGAAGAGGAGGAACAATGACATTTTATATAACATCGTATATTATATCTGCAAGTAATGGCATAAAATTCCACTGATACCATATTTTTTTTAGCATTTCTTTAATCCATTTGTGTCCCTGCCAAGGATTGTTGAATCATATATATTTGATTTATGATATTTGCCTCTGCAAAATCCAATAATATGCATTATTCACTGTTACCTTAAGGAGTGGGAATCCTTGAAGGCCCTAGGCCTCTCTCCAGCTTCTGCTATTTGCTTTATTCCGACAGAGAGAAGGGACTTTTTTAAGAGGCAATATTCAAACTACTTTTCCGATCTCTTATTAATGACGGAAATGTAGAAAAATACATGTATTTGCTATGAGTGCAAACAAACAAGGTTCTGAAGTCGGATGATTTCTGAATATTAAAATACTCCAAAAATCAACAAGGTTTTTTTTTTTTTGTTATGTTACTCCAAAGAAACAGGAAGATTCGTCATAAATTAGCCTCAGAAATGAAGTCCGGGCCCCGTGTGATATCTGCTACTGCAACTAGCTCAGCTGTCAGCACAGAGGGTTGCATAATGCATTCGAGGTTCTGGGGGTCGGAACCATCAGCGGGCAGGCGAAAGTTACCGGCGCTGTTATTATTGCTTACATTTATAAAAGTGACGAAACTTTTTCAGAAGATTAGTCAATCAGTGCTTTGTTTCAAAAGTTCACCTGTTTTAAGTTCGCTCAACGACCAAGAGTTCAGTCAGGAAGACTATCCTTTTGCACACTCGGGCCACAGTCACCGCTCATTCCGCATTATTAACCTCAAATTTCATACATGCTAAGGCCTTAGCGTCAGTGTAAAATGAAGCAGACCGTTGGTTCCCACGGGGGCTTTCCGCGATTAAGCAGCCCAAAAAAACTCCTCAGTGACATCTACATCTACTGGTTGTTGTCAGACTACGTAACCAGCCCAGATTCAAAGAGACCAGAACCTTAATCTAGTGGAAAAAAGTTTCAAAATGCGGCTCAACAGCTATGAGGGATAAACACTAACTGCATAGACACACACTGAAACCATCGAGGACGCATGTCATGACTAACTAATCAACTCTCAACCGCCACAGTCACATTTACTCATAGGACCACCAAAAGAAGCAAAACTGGCATAAAGTAGGATTGGGATTCAATGGCATTTCCTCCAAGACTCCAGCCAAGGTACTAGCATAATCAAACAAGCCCAAAGGCACATTGGTAGCACCAGACAACTGATAATCAACCTCATTCGTACCACAACGGCAGCAACCATCTACAGAAAGGAATAATCAATAGATATTTGGGATTCTTAAAACATTAGACCCCATATAGTTCAATAAGACGGCCATAAAGGACACCGGTGTGTTTCAGTTCCCTTTTCCATTGGCATGGCGGTCCTATTCTCCAAAAAGTTTAAATTGCTTGGAAATGAGCGCTCAGCCGGAGCAGAGGATATGAATGAAGCTCCTTCCTCATATGTAATACTGACGCAGGACCAGCCCACCTTAAGAACACGCCCAAGCCTACCTAGAATACTTTAGTTTGTTAAAGAATACGCCCCGATATGAGGACTTTGAAATCTGGCTGGTTAAAATATAGGACAATCAACAAAATCATCCCGGTTATTTTAACAGCCAGAGGCTTTCGCTCTGACGGTTCACTGGAAGCCGCCGTGGAGAGAAGAAAATGAAATTGAAGAAACAGATGGGAACAAACTATTCTGTTAGTGTTCTCTCTCTTATCTAGTTCTTTAATGCTGCTGGTTCAAATGCCCTCCACCTCCACATCTCCACCAAATCCTCAGAGATCCATCAGCCTCAGCAGAGTCATCAGCCACCACCAACACCAATGGTATCCAGACTACAGAGGCATGTATTTCATGCTGCTTCGTTCGCTGATTGTTCTTCAATGTCTTCATTAATGGGGCGGCTGTGGCTCAGTGGGTAGAGCGGCCGTCTCCCAATCGGAAGGTAGCCGGTTCGAATCCCACCAGGGTCTACTTGTCGTAGGGTCCTTGAGCAAGACCCTGAATCCTTAGCTCCCCGGGCGCTCCACGAGGGGCTGCCCACTGCTCCCTCAGGGATGGGTCAAATGCAGAGAAGTAATTTCACTATGTTGTACTGTATGACTATGTGACTAATAAAGGATTGTTTCTTTCTTTCTTCTTTCTTAAGAAAAATCCACGGTGAATTTATTTTGTGCATATTTCATAATATCTACGTATCATCTATCTATTAGGGGCGTTTATTAATCTGGACACTGAATTTACCATAAAATAGGAAATTGTTTGGTAGCGCTTGTTTTTAAACAGTAAAAAGAAATCATATACATGAAATAATTTCCCGGGGAATTAACATTATATGTATCCTAATGACGGCAAAAGTTAATCTGCAACTTTGGATTTCATGGAAAGTAGTCAATTTTTTTTATTTACAACCTCACCTGTTTGATAAAAGATGTTCATTTTATGACCTTTAATAGACTTTTTTGGTCGTGTCAAGTTACACAATTCTGTTCAGTTAGTCTTCATATGCTAAAATATGCCCCCCAAAAAAGATGAAAATTGCTGTTTTTGAAATTTTCAGACAAAATGTCACGAGAATTTTTTTTCCAGTTATAAACTGCAGTCCTATTTTAACTTCCATTGATTTTAAATAGGAAAATTATATAAAATAAAGAGAAATACAAAGAAAAAGAAAAAAAACCTGACTGTTTTATGTGAAAAGCGTATAAATGGTTCCTTTAGATGAAGATGCTGGTAAGGTAACTCAAATGAATACTGGCACAGAGGGGAAGTGGAACACAGATAAAACGTGATATAAGGTGGGGAAAAACAAGACACGGCATGGCAGGGAAACACGGCAGGAGGTCTCAATCGACAAGGGATGTGCGTCAGAAGACTTGACAGTAAAAAGGTGTGAGAAAAAAGTGGCTTGATGAGGTACGACAACCAGAACCTGCCCTCCAGACTGGGTTCCACCTGTTAGCCTGTGAGTGAGTCTGACGCTGTTCCCACACGATCATTTAATATTTAACTTAGGGAGAACTTTCAGCGGAAGACGTTTTTCAAATGTATTTGTGATCCCACACCTACAAAAGAAGCGATTAGGATGTAACTTATAGCGAGAGGAAGTGCCCAGCGTGTCATCCCAATCATTCTGACGGAACTAACACTAACGGCTAATCTGTCAGTTTCAGTTTGGTGTACTTCCTGTGGGCGGATTTCTGCAGCTGTCTTCATTTTTGTCATCATCATCGCCGCCACCGCCGCCTCAGATGCTTTGTTTTAACGCAATAACTCCAAAAACAATTTCATGCACCATTTCAGATCTCACTTAGTCTTTAGTGCGAGGAAGAAGTGGATTGATTAGGGCAAAGAAAGTTTCCGACACTATGTGGAGTTTTACCTCCATAACTTTCCTGCTAAGAAAGAAACTTCATGTTAGCAAGATAACTCAAAAATTGTATCATGGATCTTTTTCAAATTTTAGACCCACTTAGACCTCAGTGCGAGGAAGAACTGGAGTGTTTTAGGGAATGTTTGGTTGTATATTTCTAACAGTAAGGAGGGGCTTCATCTACATACGTCAGAATTTCTCAACCGTTGGTCCGATTCAGTCCAAACCTGGTGAATATGATGCGACTGGAGGATGATATCTTTCATATGGTGTGATTTACTCTAATAGTTCATATTTTACTCACTAGGGGGAGCTTTATCACAAAAAAAACACAGGGATGGGGGACTTTTAAGGGATATACCCTTGTTGTGGGTGACAACAGCATAGGTCCAGTTTTCTTGTGGTAATCAAGTTTTGATTAACTTGACACAAAGTGGAACCCTGCCCCCCCCCCCCCCCCCCAACACATGACCTAAGTAAAGATGTTGACTTTCAAAGCTTCACCTTTTGTCGTCTCTCTTTCCTGTCGACACATCCTGCACCCTCTCCGGTGTTAAATATCGCTCCTGAGTCAGACCGGGTGCTCTTACCAGCGGTGACATCATGAGACAAAGCGACAGGCACTTATGCATATCATACGAGCGCAGGAGTACGAGGAGAGACGGAGCGTGAAGCGGCAGCTCAGCCGCTGGAGACAGATCAGTGACTCGGTAATACTTTAAGTTGAGCTGAGTTCAGCCTGACGTACGTGGAGGGTGAAGCGTGGCAGAGGAAAACAGGTGCCAGGGAGCCCAACACAATGGGTTGGGATTCGATTTCATGAATTCTTAATTTGAAAGACGATTTTTTTTTAAAGGTTTGATTGGAAAATTAGACCATTATCTTTATTGCATCTCCATCTCGCTCATTCCTCTGCATGTCCTCTTTCATCACATCCAAAACCTCCTCTTTTCCTTTTTTCTCCTGCGTTGCAGCTCCATCTCCAGCATCCTTCTACCAGTAGATCCACTATCCCTCCTCTTCACGGGTCAGAACCATCTCAATCTGTCCTCTCTGACTTTGTCTCCAGGACGTCTAGCCTGGACTGTCCCTCTGATGTCTCCTTTCTTATCCTCTCGATCCTCCTCGCTCCCAGAGAACATCAGAACATCCTCGATTCTGCCACCTTCAGCACTAAAATTTTGAACCTGTTCAGCCACTAAATGATCTGATGCTGCTATTTTTTATGCAGTGCAACTATTTGTAAAGTCAGTGAAAAGCAGTGGTGAGCCATCAGGGCCAAGAAAAAGTCGTCTGTTCAAAACTAAATGTTAAAAGAATCAGAAATTATATTTTCACAATGTAAAACATTTTAAAAACGTTGAGTCTTAATGTATTTCGGAATAGTTTTGTCCAATCCGTCCATTAATATCCTTTCATCGCTCCACTTCCTGCTGCTTCCAGTGAGCTCATAGAAATCAGACCCTTGTTTTATCCAATCAGAATTTTCCACTGCTGTCTCCGGGTAAAGAATCTTCTCTTAGGCATTCAGAATTTTGAGTGGGTACCCCTTCGCTTTAAATAAAAGGGATGATTTTTGTGGATATTCCTGCACTTTAACCTAAATTAGATTTCAAATTTGTGGTGCTGGTTGTGTTCTTTGACACACACAGGTTTTAGAACCAACCCTTTTGGGCTTAACTCATTCTATGTCGGCATTAGGAAGGCCAGTTACTGCATTAACTTGAACATACATTTATAGCCGGAGTGTTGCCGGTTAACTAGAGTATCTACTTCCTCTACCAAGTGGTCATTTTCATCCTTTACACAAATTAACACTTTCTGTAGGCATAGGACTGGGCAGCGTAGCCGCTGGCCTCCATGTCAGTGGAAAAGGATTTTGGCTGAAAGGCAGCGGTGTCCCGTCCAAACATGTCACTGAGATATTTTTTAAAGAAACAAAGGAGGATGGACTTTGTCTTCAGATGAATGGTGCTGTTGTGGTGTGAATCAGGTCTAGGTTTAGCGGTCTGGTGGTGCCAGTGTGCCTTTGGTCACGTATGTTTAGGCCCAGCAGCTTGGCTCTAGTCTGAGGAAACCCCGTTGAATCCTGATTGTGCAGCCTACATTTTATGGTGTTGTCGTTTTCTTGGCGTTAAGCCGAGAAAATTGTGTTAATAACAATTATGCGACATATATGTGACGTCTACTAGGGATGTAGCTTCATGCCATTCCATGAAATAGTACCGCATCCTTGATGGTTTCAGCGTTTTTCTGTGCCGTTTGTGTTCATCCCTCCCTCCGTCCCTCGCACCACTTTATTCCGCCAGATAAATGTTACTGTCTCTTTGAATATGGGCTGTTCCGTACTCCGAGGTAGTGTCACGCAGAAGTTATTTCAGGGCAGCTTAACTGTTGGATAGTAGCACTGAAAGATGAGGTGGAAAATCCACGGCCCAACACTGATGCAGGGCCTCAAGTCCACATGAGCAGTCTCAAAATTGTGCCTACTGACACAAATGCATGATGGGAATGTCACAAAATTGCATCGCCTCGCATTCGAGACTACTGGCATCTACTCATGGCTTTAAATGGATTTCGAATGCAATTGCGTGACCCAACAAATTGGTGTCAAACAACGACTTCCGTGTCGGGTTCCAGCGTTACACTCCTGGTATCGTCTCCTCCAAGTCCACCCTCATACATCTTTCAGCCGGCGCTGATGAAGAACAACAATTGCACTTTTAGGCTGGAGTGGCAGAAAAGTGATGACGAAACACTTCTTCACACCTCTTAAAAGAAAAAACACACAACATAAGAAGGAAGAAAGAGCTTATTATAAAGTAGCTGCTGGATTCACAACATTGGATGTGTGACAGCGGTGCAGGAGGGTCCCACCACCGACCCCTCTCCGGTGCCACGGGTTGCGTATCCCTTTTGGTGGTGGTTGGCAGCTGGCTCCGGGGTATAGTTGGAGACAAACGTGGCTTCAGTTACAACCCCACCTCTTCACGGGGTCATGGACCGAGTGCATTATTTTGCCCCATGTAGGCCTTGGTAGAAACTGGGAAGGGAGGGGTGAGCTGAGGTGCAACAGGTTGCAATCTGGGACTTAAGCGTATGTTACACACCGCACCTCTAAACATTCCTTCCTCTCATTTGTTTCTTCTTTCAAGCGGTGGAATGTGAGAACGTTAGAAGTTAACACCTGAGTAAGAGTGATTAACAGGATTAACCAGGGAACTTCCCAGCCAGCCATAAATATGTCTTCGCGAAACACGTTTTTTAAAAATTAATAATACGTGAAGGAATACGAGAGAATATTTGGCAACATCCCGCTACATCTCTGGTTGACTTTAGAGGCTCCTTCATCTCCCGCCTGAAAGCAACCCCCCCTCCTCTTCAGACATCCGCCGGCTTTGCCAGATGCTTAACTGTTGACTGCGATCATTCATCAGGGAGACATTTATCATCGGCGCTAATTAAATGTTTTCTAAAAACAACACCCTGTCATCCCACGCCTCGTCTTTCTCCTAAAGGAGCTAACGCTGGGAGTCTGCGCGGTCGCGGCCGGCCGTCGCCGCTGACCAGGGGTTGTGTTTGCTGCCGGTGTGTTGCTGAACACTTCCTGAGGGTGATATCGAAACCACGTCAATATTTATGAGTGTTGCTGCTGTGGGCGCTTCCCTAATGGCGTACGGCTGCTGAGGTGTCTATGCAGAGCGGTGAAGGCAGGACGCCTGAGGCGGGTGACGAGGGGAGGGCTGAGGGGGAAAGAGAAGAAAAGAGACATACAGGAAGTGTGAGAGAGGGAGAGAGAGAGGGAGAGAGAGGAGCTTCATACTGTTGGCCTTTGTAATGGTGATGTTGATTTCCTACGACCTGGCCACAGGATTAGAAATCCATTCAAACTCTGCCTGCAGCTGTCAGACTGTGTGTCGGCGTGGATGAGTGCCGTGAATACACACTTCCTGTTTCAGTCGTACATCATGAAAACACAACGGTGTCTCTCTTTAAAATCCCAGCATGCACCCGTAGTAAACTATTCTCTCACATAGCCATGGATGTTGACTGTGATTTAAATACCTTCATGTCTTCATGACCGAGTTCATTTAATCAACGCAACGTTTTGTACATTAATACTCAGTGTTTGGATGTATAAAGCTGGACTGTTTCACTGTTTGAACCTGGACTTTAACTTCATGAACCTGGACTGTTTCACTTTGTGAACCCGGACTATTTCACTGTTTGAACCTGGACTTTAAACTTCATGAAACTGGACTTTAAACTTCATGAACATGGACTGTTTCACTGTGTGAACCTGGACTATTTCACTGTGTGAACCCGGACTGTTTTGCTGTATGAACCTTAGTAGCCAGAATGAATCACTTGCCACGTTGCTACAGACACACATTAGTGTGAATAGTAAGAATATGAGTATTAGCAGTGTTTCATTTTTTGGCATTGAGAATTGCTACGTTGCCTCATTTGCATATTGAGCTCATTCAAAGCATTCCCTTTGTTTCCTGCGGTTCAAACTGTAATGCAAATTTGAACTCCAATGGAAGGCAAAGTAAGAAGAAGAATAAGAATGCTGAATAGTAGTCAGCATGCTGAGTGTTCAGTCCACTCCGGTCCATTTGCTCACCAGGGGTGGATTTTCTATCTCCACTGTTGGTTTTACAACAAACTATGACGTTTGTTTCCTGAATGCTAATGTGGCTCATAAATGTAGCGGCAGAATAAATATGCATGCATTATATTCATATTTATCTGTTGACTGATAATTGAGGAGAGAGTACAAAAACAATTATCCGGTGAAGATAACATACTGTTCCAGGACTGAAGTTTTACGCAAATTAATTACTGCGCTATAAGTGCTCTTCATTAGAAAATACAGCTCATTAAATGCAAATGAGAACGAAAGAAGAAGAAAATTTCACTTAGCCTTAAAAACTCTCTCTCCGCATTCGATATACTGTGTAGGCGTATACTGTTCACTTCCTTTTTTTGCAGCACAGACTGGATTAATATTGATGGTTTACTTCCACACCGGCTAAAGGGACCAACTTGTGAGTCAGACTAGGGGTATATCCCCGAAAAGTCCCCCAATCCCCTGCGTGGTACAAGCAGTCCCGCGGATTGAACTCCTCGAATTAAATGCAAAAGTTATGACAGTATATTCTGTAAAAAAATAGTAGTAGTAAATTTAATAGTGGTAAATAGTATTATAAATAAGTATAACAGTATTGAGTATGATCGAATTTGGTAAACATCGGACCCACGTTTGAGAAGCTACTGATCAAATGTTTTTGAAGATAAAGCGCCCCCTAGTGTTAGAAATTGGGAACCAATCTCTCCCAAAATCGTTCCAGTTCTTCCACTCACTAGGGTCTATGTGGGTGTGAAATTGAAAAATGATCCATCACACACCTTTTTTAAATTTTATCCGGAAAACGGTGTTTTATCGTGAAGAAGCTCCCTCTAGTGAGCAAAATATGAACTACTGGAGTAAAATATAATATTTACAAGATAGATCACCTCGAGTTGTTTATTTTGCACCAATTTGGACTAAATCGCAGAGATGGTTAGGAAGTTGTGTTCGATAAACAGTGTGTTAAACCCCTCTGCAGTTTGCCTACATGCCCCATATTGGAGCGGAGGAAGCCATCCCTTTTTTTTTTTTTTGACCTCTCCACTCTTTTAACCAGCATGCACCCTGCTCTGCTTAGCAATAAGCTCCAGAACATGCTGACGGAGGCTCCACTAGCAGATTCCTGGATTTCCACCAATCTCACGCGGTCGGCCACTATATGTGATTCTGCAGAACCACAAAGGGTCGGACTTTATAATGAGCAGCAAGGGGGCACCTCAGGGGGAAGGTCTCTCTTCCTGTCCACTCTCTACACCTCCGCCTTCAGATACTCCTCTTAGCTTTGCCAGTTGCGGAAGTTCTCACAGGACGAAGGGCAGGAGACTGAGGAACGTGTGGTTGACAGTGTTTGTGGATTGGTGTGGACTGAACCACCTAAAACTCAATGTCAACCACAAAGGAGTCGGTGGTGGACTTCAGGAAGTGGAAGACCAGACTGGGCCCAGGTAGCACCAAAGGATCAGCGGTGGAGATTATGGAGGGTTAAAAGTAGATTAGTGTCCACATGGACCATGAGTTGTACTGGACTAACAGATTTCTATGCGGACTCAGATTCTTCAATGTCTGTAGAACCTGCTGCAGATGTTCTGCTGATCAGCAATCAGGAAAGTTGGTTCTGTGGACGATGCTGAGGGAACTACTCAGTCAACTTCATTGGTGGACTTAAAACCACTAAGGACCGTCAAAATAAGGACACAGGAAGTCTTTTCTACCGGTGACTGTCAAATTGCTTAGCCCCGCCCACTTTTGCAGGAAGGACAGCTAAAACTTCAATGAGAGCAAAGATAACAATATTATGTACAATTTTAGATCTCATGTTCATTTTTTCAGAAGCAATATTACCTTAAATATCTCTACATTTATTTTTATGTGCAGTATTACGTTTATACGCATTATTACTTTACGGTATTATTATTATCATATATGCTTAGGTAGGCTCACCATCATGCTGTCCTCAGGCAATGATTGACATTTAACTCCTTGTTTTATATATTTTCTCTCGTAGTTAATACTATATTTACTTTACTCAGCTATTGTAAAGTTATGTTCCTAATATTTTGCAGCAATATTTGGCAAAATTTCCTTTGAGATCACTACAGTTTTATTTTATCTCTTATCTAATAAAAAGTAAAGATGATTAAAATAGAATTAAATATCATTGTTGGGGGTTTTATATGTATTATTATTATCAACTGGTGACGTTCAGATAGAAACTTGCAGGAGACAACAGTTCACACCATGTTTCCCCTTTTTTTAAATTCTTAGCTATGTTTAATTTTAAATAAAACATTAAACTGAAGTTTCCTGCTGTTTTATTTATTATTATTTCCCCACATATTTAAAAGACTGGGTCTCTTTTAAGGTGCTATTTAAATTCAAGTTATTATTATGAATATTATTACTTATTTAATCCCTCCAAGGAAATATTACAGTAAAACAGGATATATGCATGATAAGTCTACTAGACTGGATTAATAAGCGACCAAATTTGGACTTAAGCGGATCAGTGGTTGAGAAATGATGGCCCTAGAACTTTTAAGGATAAAGCTCCTCCCAGTGTCAGAAGTATACAACTCACTTTTCCCCAAATCAATCCAGTTCTTCCTAGGACTAAGGTCTAATGTAATGAGCATTTAAGCCGACTTCGATTGGATGCTCATCTCGTTAGCTGATAGCTGGAGCTAAATTACAATCTATATTATATATATACTATAAGTATATTTTACAACACTTGTGTATTGATGTTTTGCCTAAAGTGATTATTATTCACGACTTTACTCATGACTAATAATCTTAATAGAGTGTACTGAAAGCACTGAGTCACATTTATTAAAGTACCCACGGCTCCTGAAGGCAACATAATTGGGTAACGCCCTGAGCTTTCTTCTTTATTGCTGTCACTCATCGCCCCAAGGCTCCTCTCAGTTTATGCCCCGCCCCCCAAAGCCGTAAATGGCAAAATATCTGAAACTGAGAACATTTGTGTTGTGTAACAATGGAATAATAAAGGGTAAACATAATAATATACAGAAGAGCATTCCAAACCGTGTTAGACAAAAAAAAATTCATATTTAAATGTGATATTTTTTTTTCATTTTAACATATGGTCCTTTATCATCATAATCATCATCATCATCATCATACATAGGGCTTCATCGCTATAACCCGAAACGCCTGCAGAGAATAGATAAGCCGAGGAGCATCTGGCTCATTTACATGATTTCGTCAAGTTCTGCTCCGTTGTAGGGTCCAGACGCGGCGAGATTCTGCCGTGGCGGCGGTGTTTTTTCCCACTCCGCCGCTTTACTTTCACTCTTCTGCAGCTGTTGTGTTAAAACGTGAATAAGCCAAACTTTTAGAACGTATGTTATCGAACGGGGGATTGTGCTGATCCAATCAGGATGCAAATTAGACGCCGGGTTGGTTCCCAGCCTCTGGTACAGAACCTCAACGGCTGTCATCTGGCAACTCTGGATGTCAAGCTCCACCCTGTCAATCAAAACCGTAGCTGAGGAGAGGGAAATCGTGATCTCAGGTCCTCAGCCTCGATTCTGTTAGCCGACCCTGATCCAGGCCGAGGAACAAAGGTGAGTGGGCTTCCTCGGTCAGGGGTCTTCCTCTCTGGGACAATCTTCCTTAGGAGATCAGACTGGTTGGCTCTTCATCCTCGTCATCCTCATGAATCTCTTCTAAATAACATTTTTATAAATGTTCTTTTCACCGCGGTCGTCATTTATAACTTTTTTTGGGTTACAATATATGTTACCATTCTATAATAAGACTCTCCTTATTAAGGATTTATTAATGGCTTGTTCATAGTTCACTAATTAAGTTGTAAACACTTTACGAATCATTAATAAGCTGCTGTACCTCATCGACTGGTCCTCTGTCTGCTGCGGCTCCGGAGTCCGCTGGCCTCCTACCCGCTAACCCTCAGCCACCATCATCGCCTGAGGGAACCTGTAGGGTTCCTGAGGTTGATTCTGATGGGGGCTGTCTTTTTGAGGGAACCCGGCTGGCAATAAAACCGGTTCCCAAAAAGAGGCGAGGCCGGCGCCGACCTTCATCGCCGCCCAGCTCGTAACTCTTTTCAATTATTTATCTATTTCTTTTCAGTTAGATCAGACTTGTGAAAAAACCTGGAGAGGTAAACAGGGGAGGTCCGAACAATTCCACTTGGGGATCCAACTTCTAGCTCTGGTTAGCTCATTTTCGGGCTTGAAGGTGGGCTCTCGTGAGGCGAGGACCCTGCCTATTCCCGGGCGGTGGACCCAGTGTGCTTCTCCTTCTCAGGGAAGGACTGCATGGGTGCCCCCCCCCCCACCCGCCAAGTTTTGGACTGTTACGAAGAACAATTATAACAATTATAACAATTATTATTCTCTTATTTATAATTAAATAAGAGAATATTTAATTTCCACCGATACTACGAATCCCAGAATGCACCACGATAGCCGGTCCACAACAAAGATTGTCCTTCTCGTATATATTGTTAATCAATACAGAATTGTTTCAGATGTTAGTTGAAAAATATAGTTTTATTGCCGTTGTTGATGCCTTCGAATAAAAAAAATAGATACAAAAAAACGACATAAAAAAGAATTATGCCGATTTATGTTGAGTTTTCTCTGGTTTGACTCTTATCCTTATTTTATCGATCTTATCTTAAGTTCTATTAAATGAGTCCATAAAATAAAATAAGAACACATTTTCACGTTTAGGATATGAATAGAATAGAATGTAAATTGAATAGATTTTATATATATAAAAAAAAGAAAAAAAAGTGGGAGGGTAGTTTTTCATAAAGGCTAGCAATCAACCGGACGACACCCCCCAATCCCCCCCCCCCCCCCTCCTGAAAAACTCTGTGCTGACTCAAACAGAACAATTTGAACATCTCCCCTTGGAAAGAAAATGAAAAAAAAAAGGAAAATCAACTCTCATATTATCCATGAGGTCCAACAGAACAAAAACATATAAGAGGGAATAAAACCTAAAGGTGACCACAGTCCTCCTGAAAAAAAAACACGAGTCGCCGGGAACTTTTCCTTACTGAGGCAATATGTGGGCCGAGAGTTTCTGTTCCAGCGGCGGAATGATGGAATACTCAGGCATTTTGAGTGTTTTCCATTAGTCGGAGAAATACTCGAGAGACATAATGTACCAGTTGAACACCTCCCCTCGGAGAGAGTGAGACGGCGAGAGTATTGCGGGGTAAGTGTTCTGGAGAGCTGGAGGAATGAGAAACAAGAAGGTTGAGGGGGTGGGGGGGGGGGGGAGAAAAGAGCACGAAATAAAGATCAGGGGAGGACTGGAAGGAGAGTGGGAGAGAGAGAGAGAGAGGTAGAGAGTGTGGGAGAGGAAACATCTCCCAGAGCAGCCGCGGAAGCCTTCCTCAAAAATAAAACGGACTTTGGATTCTTAACTTTTAGACTGGAGGTCAAGGTTCATTTTGACTGGTTTGGTTGTCCAGGTTCTCACCCTACCAGGTGTTATCTCAGACTTTAGGAGCTTAGTGTGAGGAAGGACAGGATCGATTTTGGGAAAGATCAGTTGTATATTTCCGACACTAGGGGGAGCTTTATCCACAAATGTTTTCGGGCCATAATTTCTCAACCAGTCAGCGTAACATTATAACCACTGACAGGTGAAGTCAGGTGTTTATTCTCCATATGATGTCCTTTTGACTGGTTTGGACCCCCGGAGGAGTGGAGCGGGTGACACAATAGTAATGAGGAAAGGGGGTCCAAACTCGTTACTATGGTTACTGTCAGTGGGTGCGATGTATCGGGCAGCACATGAAGATTCTGTCGTTCTGAACCCTTTAAGCAGGTAAGATGGGCCCAAGTAACGGTCCAAGCAACCAAATTGTGATGGTCAGAGCATCTCCAGCACTGCACGGCATCTTGGGAGTTTTCCGGTCTACAGTGGTCAGAACCTGCTAAAGTGATCTAAAGAAGAACCGGTCTCAGAATCCAAGGCGCCAAATAGCGCTACCGGATGGGAGACGGCAGACGGTCCTGATGAGGAGACTCAGCGGCCGGGTTCTGGTCGGAGGCTTGGCAGCATGATGGAGCGCTGGTCACCAACGTCACCTCACAGAAAGACGGTTCCGAGAAGAAAACAACAAACGCATTCTACATGCGGACAGATAAACCGAACGCACCGGCTGATTTCAGGAGAAGGAAAAAACAGAACGGGAGTTCTGGAGGAGCAGCTATAAACAAACACTCAGAGAAAATCAGGATGAACTGTAAACATGAATTAAAAATAAATGGATCCGGGAGGACGTGGAGAACTCGCGGTACCACAAAAACCAGGCGGAGCGTTAAGTAGGCCAGGTTGTGTTAGATAACAGCGGCTCATCAATAAATGACTGTCGTTGCTGGTGAGATGCATGATGTCGGCGAACGTGCAGCTAACAGACGGCTGTGATTCACAGAACATGTCCGCGTCTTTAACTTACAGGATCGGCCTTTTTCATCCATCCACCGGTTAAAATGTAGGTTTTATTTTGTTCACAGCGTATCCCAGTAGAAAACCTGCATGTGAATTAAAAGCATTCCTGGATACTTTAATTTGTTTTTCTCTCCATGTCGGCTGTAAAATCCCAAAAAAAAAAATCATGTTGGGAACAAAATGTTTTCCATTTCAAAGGATGCATGAAAAGCATGAATATGAAATTATCTCTGCGTGTTTCCGCACACGGGCTGAGCTGCTGAAGACGGTTTGTTGTCAAGGATACAACAGGAACATTTAGGAGGGGTGGTGGTTTGCATATCGGAGCGGAAGCATCAGGAACCAGAACCAGAACCAGTGCAGCAGACTTTCTGAGAAAGCACAGTTTATAAATAAATGTGTTTAAGGGTCTTTTCACTCGTCAAAGCTCACGTTTGTGTTACATTGCTTAACTTCTCTGCTAAGAAACTTTTTCATCTATGCGCTAAATCTCTATAATTGATGATTGGTTCGCTTTTCCGCCGCCGCAGATCCTTCAAGTTGAATCTATAACTCAAAAGATGTTTTCATGCATCATTTTCAAACTTTGTAATACCATAGACCTCGGTGTGAGGAAGAACTGTTGTGATTTTGGGAAAGGCCAGTTGTATATTTCCACCACCAGGGGGAGCTTTATCTCCCAAAGTACATAATCTCTCCAGTGTTGGTCCAATTTGGTCCAAATTTGGTCATTAAAAACAGATTCTGTCACATTTTCCAATAAGAAATAGGGATTCAAAATGAGCTCAACCAAACCGTTACATCCGCTGCCTCAGTTGCGCCCCGTTGTACCCAACATCTCCGATGTCTCCTGCACCCGCCTCCTCAGCAACTGGACTTCTGTTTCGGCTTGAAGACGTTTCGCCTCTCATCCAAGAGGCTTCTTCAGTTCTATCTGGCTGGTGGGGCATCAGGGATTTTATACCTCCAGCGGGTGTTTGTACCGCCAACTGTCTTTGTACGCAGAATTTCGCGTCTAAAAGAAAGTTCTTGAACTCGACTCATTGAGGCTAGCGACGCTCAATCCCGTCCCAAAGTCACGACAAGTTGCAGCTCCGTATTGACTTTGCATGTAAGAAAATAAAACAACTTCTTCTTCGGTGTGAAAGCGGCATTAAGACCGGTAGTGGCAGCAGGACCTCAACTCCGAGTCTTGGATCTGCTCGAGGTTTCTGCCAGTTAAAAGGCAGTTTTTTTCTCGCCACTGTCGTCAAGTGATTACTCACGGAGGAATTTGTTGGGTTGCTGTAAGATAATTACATAAAGGGTTTTATCCAGAACTGCTCTTTCTGGAAAACATCCTGAGACTACTGTCGTTGTGAAGTGGCGCTATATAAATAAAGATTGATTGATTGAATGATCGGAGCTCGATGGAGAGTTTCGTAGCTGACAAATGAAGAAAGATGATTCTACTGCTATGATTCTTGTAGATTGTGGGCTTGACAAATCCTCTGCTCTGTTATCGGATGTGGAGCCTCAGGTTGTGGTTCTTGCTTCGGGGCATGACTGTATCTCATCATTTTGAAGGAGACGTCTTCGTCGGCGAACACAAATGGTCTTACGAGCTCTTACGTTGAAGTCAAACAGACTTCAACATAAGAACCCTTTGTTCCCCCCCGTGCGTCCATGGGTTCTATAGGAGTTCTTGTGTGATCTTATTGTAGCATCTTCCCGGGATTCTTCTCCGGTCTGAAAAAAAAAAGATGCCGAGTCATGCTTCCTGTCTCCACAGATTCCTCCAGAGTCTGACTTCGCTGTGTTAAAGCATTAAAGTGTGATTGGTGGTGAAAAGAAAGAGTATTAGAAGAGTTCAGTCAAAAAAACTTGAACTAACGGATCTCCGTTTGCCATGGAAGCGAACAAAACACACGGCTCGTAAACGGTCGACAGCCTTTACGTTCTAGGAAGGAATTTATGTGCTTTTCCTGCACTATATAACATTAAACATCATTATTTGTGTTAATATTTCTGCTTTGTTTATGAGTCAACATCCATGTGGGCGGTGGGGTTTGGTCGGATCAGTGGATCTCCAAGTTTTTCCATCATTCTCCGCTTCGTAGGGGATGAAATGTTTATATTTTTATACATTTAAGATCAAAAATTTCAAAAACATTCACATGTGGATTTGAATATAGGAATAAAGTGGAAAAAAGATATACAGAAAGATCTCCAATAACATGTATAAATATGAATATGAAATATGAAATATGAATGAAGAGTAAGGGGCCATGGACGCCGCCCTGGGGGGCACCACATGTTGGAGGGTCCACTGAGGAGAAAGCATTGATCATGGCTATTGATGAAGTTTTCTTTTTTTTGGCATATTAAAGCCTTTAATGACTTATTAAACCGAATCTTGTAACTTGATACAACCAAAAAAAAAAAAAGTGTAATAAGTTTTCTAAAAACAAGATTTTCTAAAAGTTTGGGATAATTTACTAAAAATGGACTAATTTTAAAAGAAATACAAAATTTCATCATGAGATAACTGAAATAAGTGTTTCAGGATGTACTTTTACCGTTTTAAGAACATGTTAGAACACATGATTTGTCGTTTAATGCTACATTTAGAGAATCAAAAATCCCTTTGATGTCTATGGACAGGTGAGAATTAAAGTGATTTATTTCCAGTGCCAGTAGCTGTTACTATCTGTGAGTAATCTGTGATTAAACACAGAAAAATACCAATATTTTTTTTGATATGACGTCATTTCATCACAGTAACACCATGAAATAAAACAATCAATGGATTTTATCACTCATCAACTCTTTGATAGATTCGGCCTCACGTTTGATAGAAATAACACAAAGGTAATGTTAACCTACGTATTTTTTTATGGGACAGGACCAGAAGGAATCATTGGCACCGGTTGGGGAGCCAGTGTGCCGAAAACGAGGGAATAGATTTGACCCTAGAGAGATATTTTGGCAGCAAAATACCACATGTGTCCAAAAAGGGTATAAGCAAATACTAAAACCTTTGGTTGTGACATAAATGTAGTGTTCTATTTAAAAACAATACTACCACTTTACAAAAAGGCTTCCCTGTTATAAACGGCTTCTACGTAGTGTAGTAAATAAGTCGTTAACACTTAACGAATCATTAAAGAGCTGCTATAACTCGTTTGCCAAATAGTGAGCCCACCCATCTTTACTGCTACCTGGATATTGCCAAATAGTGACCCACATTAAAAAAAACGAGAACTATGTTATAAACTGTTTATAAACTTTAACTAACGACTTATAAAGCCTTTACAACCTAAATATGAACCATCCATAAATCATTTATAAAGGTATTTTAAAGTGATACCAAAACAATTAATAAAAACAATAAAAAAAAAAAAAAACCACTTAGCCATGGAAATGGAAAAGCTACATGAAAATGTAAAAATGCTTGTACGTCTGCGAGGCAATAACCCAAACAGTATTTAGCAGAACTTCATTTGACAGTAAGGAGTCTTCAGTCTCCTCGCCGCATGCTCAGGCATCTGTACTCGCCAACTCGCCGAATTCTAATAAGCACATTCCCAGCAGTAAGAGCAGAGACACGAGTGTCTGCCTCCGACAGCAGCAGGTCCGCCTCGCCCCTCCGATCGCTCACTCGCAGATGCCCCAATGTTTTTCTTGGTGCAAATCCGCGTCGCTCGTCAGGATTCCATCTCAGACGTGATCGTGATTCATCCGCGCCTTAACCTCCGGCGACGGCGAAGAGGATTAAAACGTCCAAAGTAGGCGGAGATAGAAAAAACCTTTTCCCCGACTGAGTTTGTATTCACACAGGCAACCGGGAGTTTGTAGATGCGGGGTGGGTGTGTGTTTTTTATTTTTGGGGTGGAGGTGGGGCGGGTCATCCTCATGAATTTAGCTGAAGCAGGAGAATACGGCACAGCGGTAACCAGCGAAAAAAAAGTTCCTAGTTGAAAAGTTGAACACGACCAGTCAAAGAAAAAAAGGGTTTAGTACCCGTTAAAAACAGTTTAAAACGGAGATCTATGTAGAGTTCAGTCAGGAAGACTATCCTCTTGCACACTCAGCCACAGTCACCACCACTCTGTTATCTTTCGCACTTCTTTGCTCGGACTCAATTACCTGCTTTCTGGTCCGGGATGTAAACTGATATCAGCGGCTCTTGTTCAGGTAGCCTCATCATCCCTTCACCTGTGTCTCAACTGCACCATCAGCCCGCCACCATCAGCTGCTGTCTTCAAATATGACTCCCTCTCCTTTCAGCTCATTCTTTCGTGCCGCTGGTTCACGCCCTCCCCCACCGCCACATCTCCACTCAGTTTTCACAGATCAATCAGCCACGGCGTCCATCAGCCTCAGCAGAGTCATCAGTCGCCACCACCACCGTTATCCAGACTTCAAAGAGGCGGAATATACCATGCAGATGAATGAAAAACACGGGGGGGAGGGGGAGTACCGCTTGTTGCCGTAACAACAAACAAGAAACATAGTTCTTATTAATAAATTACGAAGTCTCAAAGAGAATAGCCCTAAATTTGATGCATTGCACCTTTAAATCATATTTGAAATGCATAAGCAGTTAAGGACGGTGGCCAGGCCGGGGGTCCCACCAAGCCTTTTTTCTTAGTGGTGCTGATGTTCCTGACATTTAGCAGATTTAAAAAAAAGCATCTTTGAGAACCTTTCATGACAAACAGTCTGTTTCTGCAGACTAGTGTCTCCGAAAACTTCTGATCCTTTTTACCGTATTTCATCAAACTTTTCTCTTTGACTTGTTCAAACAGTTGATTGACGGACGGAGGAGGAGAGAAAAAGTCAAATGAAGATGTTGAAATGAAGAAAAAAAAAACAAAAAAACCCCAGTAAGATGAATATGGAGGCAAATTTAAATTGAATAAATGTTTGTGGATCTCAGACGATAAACTTTAAGTGAAGATAATGATAAAAATACAACTACTTCTACTAAAATGATATTAATGAAATGCTAAATTACACAAACTAAATTATAAATGGACATTAAAATGTTAATAGAGTAAAATTTGTAAAAAGTAAAAGAGCTAAATGATAAAAATGTAATCAAATGAAAGTTCATTTAAAGATAAATATCAACAAAATCACCATCAAATAACACAATTAAATGATGTAAATGTTTATAACTATAATGACTATAGGAAATAACATAATAAAACAGCAAGGGTTTGTCCTCAAAAAGCCCCCAATCCCCTGTGTTCTACAAGCAATCCCTCCCGATGAGAATCTGTGTTTTCCACAAAAAAGTTTAACCGATATAGTGAAATAATATAAACAGCAGACGAATCTCCTTGCGTAGATTCGTACGAGTCAATTTTGATATAATTGGACATATGGTTGGGAAGTAAGGGTCTGTTTTTGTTTTTTTTGAAATAACATTAAAAATAACAACCAAGAAATATGAAATATGCCAAAAATTGAGTTTTGCTTTCTCAAAGTTTAACACTTTTATTATATGAACTCACTTTCCGCGGAATAGTTAGACTGTTTCAGGTTTGCATAGAACGCATTTAGTTTCGCTGATACGACATAAAACCATAAAAAAACCAAAAAAAAAACACAATTTTCTCTCTCTATATATTTTTTTAATAATTTTTTTTCGGCATATAATCGAAGATATTTTGAAAAAAAAAAAAAACGTAAGATGAGTAACGATAAACTTTATTTTTAACAATAAATACCACATTTAATGTTTCAATGTAATTTCTATAATTTCTTTATTTTCTTTTAAATGGGCTGAAACTTTGATTTCGTCTCACACTGTATGAATTATAGAAATGTAATAAATATTTTACGTTCTTCGGCCAAAGATGGACCTCACCTACGTGTGTGTGTGGAGAATTCTGATAGGAGATATGGGACAGAACCAGTAGTTGATTTCAGTAGAAATGCTGAATTTCAGCTCCTTTATTGGGTTCATGTATTTGTGAATCTGACTCTGAGCAGGTCAGAACCTCACCTGCCACCAACCTCACCTCAGTACAACTCACTACGACCCGTCAAAGAACGCAACAAGAGAGAAATCAGCGGCTCGGAGGAACATGGTTTACGGAGCATCGAACATTATTCCTGCACATTTAACCAGATGCACCTAGAAGTTGAAACACGCTGGAGGCGTGTTCATCAAAACCAGCACGCACCCAAACCCACGCACATATGGAGGAAATGCAAATACTATCCAAACGCACCGTCAAAGATGGGGAAAAAAGGACAGATGGAGCCTCAAAAATATCATCCAGCAGACGCATGACTGACAGCTCTTACGGCGCAGCACTTCACAGCAGGCGGACGAGTCCAAAACCGGGAATAATCTAACTAAAGATGCTGATCTTTAAACATCCCATCAACGATATTATTGGAATAACCGAGATTATGGGGTAAAAGTTCTGGGAAATGATGCAGTATTTAAGTCTCGGATGTCGGCTCCTGGTATTTCAGCGACACGTTTTTTTTTCAATATCGCCGCATTTTATTATTACGCTGTTAAAAATCTCGATACATTTAACAAACTGGAAAAAAGGTTTAATAAAACCTTTTTTTTAAGATTCAGTAAAATGCTAATCGTCACGCTGAGACCGTTTTTTTGTTGTTGTTGCAGAGTTTGGTTCCCTGTGAAACTGAGTTATGAGAACATAAAAGTTCAATTTCAGTGAATTTATTAGCTAAATATAATATTTCTTCTCCTCTCCTGAGGAAGACAACTTCTATTAGATAGAAACGAATGAAATTCAGGTTGTTTTTTACGGTATTTAAAATTCAAAGATGGTCTTTCGGGTCGGGGGGGTGGGGGGGGGGCCGCAAAAAAGGGCCGTGATTTATTGCTACTGTATTACCGTTTGAGGAAAAAATTCCTGAAAAAGCTTTGCAACTTGAAATATTCATTTTTCTTCCATAATGACTTTCCATCTCGCATAAAAAAAACCCCGTTGTATTGTCTTTACTTCCCAACACGGCGTTATCACATTCTCTCCCGAAATATTCTTCGGCTGCCAGGCAATAATAATGAAACTGGCATTAAAGGGTCGTAATGTGCCTCGCAGACAATAAAGTATTAATTCATTAAAAAAGCAATAAGATGTGTAGTAAAAACAACACAAGCAAAACAAACTACCTGAATATATATATATATATATATATATATATATATATATATATATATATATATATATATATATATATATATATATATATATATATATATATATATATATATATATATATATATATATATATATATATTAGCTTAGAATGAGAACTTCATTTATATTTAGATTGGTATAAATAGGTTTAGGTTTATATCTCTAGAGGGGGCGGGACTTCTTCCCTGGAGGATGTTTCTACAGTAGCCTGATTGGACAAACTGAACACTGGATCTGACAAGGGCAAATATGAAGACCAGACTTGAGAAACCCCTGAGAGATAAATGGGTTTAGGACTTTAGGTTTAGTTTACATATGATCCAAATTTGGACTGAATCGGACCAAGACTTTTGAAGCTCCCTCTATTGTCAGAAATATAAATCCGACCTTTACCAAAATCAATCCAGTTACTCCTCGTGCGACAAGAAATTGGACAATGGTCCATGACATAGTTCATGAGTTATTTCTGGAGGACAGTGTTTTTGTAAGAAAGCTCCCTCTAGTGAGTCAAATATGAACTACTATAGTAAAATATGAAACAAGATAGATCTCTATGAGTCGAGTCATATCCACCAAATTTGGACTATATCGAACCAACCGAAATCATTCCTCTTCTTCCTTTCGTTAAGATCTATGTATTCGTAAAATTTGAAAATGATCCAAGAAATTTCTTTGGAGTTATGCTCGGAAAACTGTTTTTCGTAACAAAAGCTCCCTCCAGCGAGTCAAATATGAACCATCAGAGTAAAATATGATATTTTCAAGATAAATCTCCTTGATTCGATTCATATGCGCCAGATTTGGACAAAATCGGACGAATGGTTTAGTTTAATTATGGCCTGACAATTTTGGAAGCAAAGCTCCCCCTAGTCTCGGAAATATACAACTGAACTTTCCCAAACACTCCAGTTCTTCCTCGCACTAAGGTCTTTGTAGTTAGTATATTTGGAAATGATCCGTCATATAGTTTATATCGTTTTTGACTTATCGCGTTAACACGAAGGATCTACGGTACCAGGGGCGGCGACGAACCATTTCATAATATCCCCGACTTTTCCAAATCCGCTTTCTTACATATCGTCTACAGAAAGGAACCTCATCCCATCCTCATTTCATCCTCATTTTTACGGACTGCTCCTTTAAAAAGCCTTGAGTGACATCCCGGAGGAGGTGAATCCAGCAAACAGCTCCTGGCTGCCGTTACAACACCGACTCATCCCACATGGAAATATATGCCAGACCGCTCAACGGCGAGCATGGGACCGCCGTCGTGTTTGACTTCTCCGTGGGGCCGACACCGGCGCTGAGGGTGAGAGGGGAGGTCTCTGTGGTGAGGAAGGTGAGGGCGAAGGTTCTTAGATTAGTGCGAGAGAACCGTTTAAAGCAGTGGTCCCCGCAGGACAGAGGGATTGAGCTCTGAAGACAGATTGTGGGCAATTAAAGTCCATTTGTTCCAGCCGGGCCTTCCTTCCTGTAACTTAAGGACGTTGCAATCGAACCGGCTGGTTCCTTGACTTTTCCTCCTTCCTCCTTCCGTGATCGGAATCACTTCAACCTTCGAGTATCGGATAAATAGTCCTACAATAAATACGCCAGATCTCCGAGTGGCTAATTCCGCCCCCGTAACTCGTCTTCTTCATCTCCTTTCCTCTGGTGTTTATCCCTCTTCCTGCTTCTTCCTCCACCTTACTGCCCGGCTGAGGCAATTATAAACATCCCAGCCTCTAAGTTAAGACCCCTCCTCGCCTGCCTCTCGGATAGCGAGCCCCCGTTTTCGCCCCGTTATCCCACTTGGCCGCCTCTAACGCACCCGGTGGAATCCACCACTAGCAGGATGTATCGAGTGGAACTTAATTAAATGGCGCTTGTGACAACAGGAAGTGCAGAGGGGCCTCACATACAGACGCGGAACAACATATTAATAACACATCACTTCCAGAACCGGCGCCGTCAACAACCTCGTGAGCCGTGAGTGGGTCCCACCCTCGCTCCTCTCTCTCTCTCCACTCGCTCACGCCCTTTCCTCCTCTCTCTGAGGCCAAAGCAATTATATGCTTTGCTAAATCTCTTTCTTTTCACCCTCCGTGTCTTTCTTTGCTTTAGCTCAGAAACTCCTCATTCCGTCTGAGGGGACCCCCGAGGAGCCGACCCCTCGAGTGCCCCCCCGGCAACAAGCGGTAAGCAGCACAATTATATGAAGCAAATGGGAGCGGGCCCACGCCAGCCAAAGCAAAGACCACTGTTCGATACGCCACAGGGACGTCAATATTCCGGCGGCGTGGTATTTATGTGAAAAGGCGGCGCAAATATTTTCCCTTCGTCTCTTTCATTAGCAGCCACCGTCTTCCTTCTTAATCTTTATTTGAGTCCCTGCTTGTCTCATCCTTCTTGTCCCCTCCTCCCGTCCTCAGAGTCGACTCTCAGGTCACGCTTGCAGAATATCGAGCGGGAGCTAATTAGAAGAATCCGATGACCAAAACAAAATGCCGGTTGACCTCGTTGAAAAAGCAAAAGAACACCTTTGATGAATGTTAGCGTCGCAACCTTTAGCTCTGCTGCGTCGGGGTTTTACTCACGTCCTCTTTGAAGACATGAAGGTCTGCGTCTTTAACCCTTTATTGTCCTAACCGCGGAAAAAAAGAAGGACGAAGAACGATAACAAAATTATTCATTTGCATATTTTACTCCTTTGGAGCGTTTTTTCATTTATTATTCACTAAATTTCAGATGAACTGCATGTTTTTAAATAGCAAAAAAAAAATAAATTCATATTATTATGACATACTTTTGTATTTCAAGGGAAATTAGTCAATTCTAATGAGATTAGGCGACAATTCCATTAACTATATTAAAAAAAACAAAAAAAACTATTAGAACCTTGTTAGACTTTGTTTTGGCCGCATCAAGTTACATAATTCCGTTTACAAAGTCCTCACAGGCTTTAATATGCCAAAAATAATCTTTTCAAATAGTTAATGTCTCCTCCTGGGTTTCCCCTTTGACCTGTGGTGTCCCACATGGCTCTATCCTCGACCCCTTACCCGTTAGCGCAAATATCCTGCCACTGGGTCAAATTATAAACACAAGCTTCTTTTTTTTTGAATAGGAAATAGTGACTCAAAATATAATAATAATAAAGATAATATAATAATACGTTTGATTTATAAGACCCTTTACATTTGGTTCAAATCTCAAAGTGCTACAAGCTAAAAGGATATAAAAGCACAAAAAAATATATAATAATAATAATTTAAAAATATGAGCAGCAATGTTAATTAAACTTTCAAAGGCCGTACGATTGGTTTTCGGGAACACAAAGCGCAGAGGACGGAGCGTACGTTAATTTCATCAAGTCAGAACACATACACAATGCTGAAAAACATTACTTCCGCTATGATCCTTTAAAATAAGAGCAATTAAAATACACTCAGCCGCAAACGGAAACATAAGTTTATTCTTATGCCATGAACAGAAAAAATAGATTACAGGTTCATGTTCTGACAGTTTTTCTCGTAGGTGAGGGGTCGCCGTCAGCAGGAATCATTGACTGGGCATACTGAAAGATAACGTGCAGCAGCTCCACTCCTGGTTTTCAAAGAAAAGGCCCGACTTTATTGGTGTTTGGATGCTGAATTTATCTTGTGCACACAAGATAATAAAATAATAATTTAGCAGAAGCAGGCTGTGGATATTCCACATCTGCTTTCAGCGCTATACTCCCGCAATTAAGCTGCCATCAACCTTCAGCGTGATATTATAGCTACAGGGTGTTTTCAGGCTACGGTTCTAGCCTTTATTCAAAGAGACAGTAACATTTATTTAGAGGGAAAGAGTGGTTAAAAGAAGGTTAAGGACCTATGGGGAATAAACCTTTAACTCCATAGATACACACTACACACATCAAATTTAACTCAAATAACAGTTATTACTATTTAATAACCTCTCAACAACCGGTAACATTTAATCAGTCCAAGCAAGCCAGTCATAAAATGTAAGCAGCACAATCAGGATTCAACAGTGTTTCCTCACAGACTCCAGCCAAGCTGCTGGGCATAAACATTGGTGCCCAAAGGCACACTGGCAGCACCAGACCATTGGATTTGGAGCTCATTCACACCACGACAGCACCAGCCGTCTGAAGCCAATAATAATCAGCAACTACTTGAGATCCATCAAAGATCCATTAGACTCGCCAAAGCTGTTCATCTTCTCAAGACAAATTTCATCCTCCTTTCTTTCTTTACAACAAATATCTCACTGAGGTCTTATAGGACCTAGGAGCCTCCCGGCTTCATTAGAAGACCCTTTTCCACTGACATGGAGGTCAGTGCTGACAGGTTAGAATGCCCAGTCCTATTTCTACGATAACTTTTACTTCTTTTTAAGGCTGAAATTGACCGCTGGACAGAAGCTTTGAATATTCGCGATGCTAAAAGTGTCGGTAAAGTTAATGCTAGTTACGGGAATCCCCAGGTGTGTCTAAGAATGCACCAAACAAGGGAAATACAAAATCTGATTGGCTGAAATAATATGAGAATCAACAAAAATTGCTCGTTTTAACGAAAGAAGGATTCACTCTAAAATCTGAAGGCCTCTTTTTTTTTTTTTACCCGGAGACAGCAGTAAAGAAAATCTGATTGGATATGAACTCTATGGAAGCAATGAAATTATTTTAATATAATGGGAACAAACTACTTAGAATACATGTCGTCTCAATTAAACAATGACGTTTTTTTTTCCCCCTATAAAACAATTTTATCATGTTATTTTTTTTATAAGGTTAACATGAAATAAACTACATTTCTTGCAATTAAAAATGACAGTTTTAATTGTTGTCAAAAGGGACATATTTGTCCGTAACATAATATCAGGATATATATATTTCTTTCCATTTTGTCTGAGTTTGAAACAAAAACTATTTCTAATGAAAATATGCAACCTTTGCAAAACTAGCAATGACATGAGGGTCTAGTTGAAAAGAAGCCATGGTATCATTTTTGAGTTATTGCATTAACACGTCCGCAGCCGACACTGTCGACATCGATTATATGTGCAACTTTTAGTTAAAATTTGCCAAGCCAACATGTACTTAATGAAGCAGAATGGTCATAATATAGTAATATTTAATTAATAAATAACTCGAAATCATGAGTAACCATCCCGCCTTAAGCCGTCTCCTCCGGCTCGTGTTTCCAGCTCTAAGTAAGTAAGTTAGACAAGGTCGTCTCAAAAGTCACGTTCTTTTTGGGGACCCTGAGACGTTACCGGAACAGATGGATTATGAATTCCCGGCCAAGTGCTCTGGCTCCGTGATATCTGACAACAAAAGGAGAGGGGAGAAGCGCTGACGCTCTTGATTGACGTGCCGGCCATCGCAGTGCATTCTGGGACTTGTAGTATCTCTGGTGTTTGTGATATAACAGAAGCCATTTATCATAAAAACTTGACGTTGTCTCGTGGGCAGGATGTAATTGTTTTTCTGGTCCGCGGACCTTGAGTTTGACACCTGTGCCTTAGAGGGCGGTGCCCCCGGAACACGTCATTGTACCCCTGAAGGTATAAAGATAGTCTTTATTTCCTGAGAGTATTTCCTCCTACTCAGGTTCTTCGCTGAAACCGTTTCTTCTGGTTAGCAGGACCACAAACGCTTCTTCTGTTCAAACAAGCCGTACTTCCTGTCACATGACGTAACATTCGGCCTCCTCCAGGAGAACCTGAGGATGGCGGAGGTCGATCACACGAAGGTTTTTTTCTCCACTCTTAGCAGATGTCAGCGCTCACACCGTCAAAGTTCTAGCATCGGGGCTAATTATGGTCTGAGTCCGCGTGCATGCAACACGCAATTGTCTGAGCGCGTTTGATGAAGAGGAGGACTGAAGGGAAAACCTTCAGAGATGAGAGAGAGAGCTTACGTTTCCAGATATTCATTTCAGATCTGACAGCATCATCCATCTCTGCACGTGTGATCGTACGAAGGCTTGGTGGTTCTGGTGTGAACAACCCTTCACTTTATTCACTGTACTCTTTCATTCACACTCACGCACACACACAGCAACACGCAGCACAGATGCAGACACACACACTCACACACACAAGTAAACGCACACATACAGCAACACACACGCACAGATGCAGACACACACACACTCACACACACAAGTAAACGCACACACACAGCAACACGCACGCACAGATGCAGACACACACACACTCACACACACAAGTAAACGCACACACACAGCAACACACACGCACAGATGCAAACACATACACACACTCACACAAGTAAACGCACACACACAGCAACACGCAGCACAGATGCAGACACACACACTCACACACACAAGTAAACGCACACACACAGCAACACGCACGCACAGATGCAGACACACACACACTCACACACACAAGTAAACGCACACACACAGCAACACGCACGCACAGACGCAGACACACACACACTCACACACAGACCGTACACACAAACCCATGCATGCACACACATGAAAACAAGCACACGCACCCAACTCACGCACACACACAAACACACACACACGCAAACACACACACACACACACACGCAAACACACCCAACTCATGCACGCACAGACAGACACACTCAAGCACACACTTACACACACAGAAACACACACGCACACACCCAACTCATGCACGCACAGACAGACACGCTCAAGCACACACTTACACACACGCAAACAAACACACACATGCAAACAAACACACACACTCACACACAGACGCACATCCATGCAAGCACACACAAGCACACACGAGTAGACACA
>JBBDHG010000008.1:830000-897500 GCA_037951165.1 Lophius americanus | reverse complement strand
GTTATCATAATTTCTCAACTGTTGGTCCGATATAGTCCAAATTTGGTGCCTATGAATTGTCTCAAAGGCATATATTTTGTATACATACCTTTTTCCTCGAAAAGTTCATATTTTAACTCATCAGGATGAGCTTATTTTTAACAAAAAACACATCATTGGTCTGATTTACTTCAAATTTTGGTTCATATGAATCAAGTCAAGGAGTTTTTATCTTTTATCACATTTTTTACTTCTTATTTTACCCACTAGGGGGACCTTTTATACAAAAAAATTGAACAGTCAAAATCCCAAAAACATCAGTGTGAAAGCACCTTAAATATTTTTGTTTGCCATTTAAACGTGGTTCATGATTCTGGCGCCGGTCTGAATCCATAATGCATCAAGCCGACAGTGAACAAAGAAAACGCCAGCTTTGTGTAAACAGGGATGTTTACAACTTTCAGCCCACCATAAGGATGCAGTTTTCTGACAATGAGCCTTTTTTCCACAGCGCAGCCTTCTAGTCATTTCAGCCTGCAACTAACAATCAAGTTAATTGTATTAACTGCGCCTCCATATTCAGAATTCTGAACCTCCCACGCACGTAATTCCTGAGCGAAGTGGAAAAGCTTTTCTACAGGAACAAAAGGCAGATTGGCTTTATTCGTGATTAACTTGCATTGTTTGTTTTTTATTACTTCTACTATTCTGCAGCGGCTCGATACGTCAGCGGCTCAACAAGTGTCCTTAATGCAGATTTAGTCATTTATTGATATTCTCTTGGGTTTTCAAATCACTTCGACATAAAAAGTCCTAATTTGGGTTCATTAGACCCATTCATGCTCAGAGTGTGTGTTTGCTTGTTCGTGTGTGTGTGTGCGTGTGTGTGTGTGTGTGGAAACTGCAAATCCGCTCAATATACTACATTGCTGCGAGGAAGGACGAAGCATATCTGCTCCTTTCCCCTCCTCCTCCTCGGCATTCAGTCAAGTCTGTCGCCTCTCTACGGTTTGTCGCCGTGAACTCTGGGAAACAATCATCCTGCAGGCGTGTATAATACTCATCCTGTGGCAATGTTGCCTGCACACTGCTCACAGATTGTCAAATCGCACAATATCCGATGTTGCACACTGGGTCGACCCCTCCGGCTCTTTTCTTTTGCTGAAAAATCAGAGCATGAAAGTGAGCTTTTTTATATTTGTGAGAAGAAGAATGGACCCAGGCTCAATAAAGCCGTGGTGTACCTTTTTTTTTTTTTTTATCTCAGTGTGTGGTTTCTTTCTTATTTCCAGGAGTGCAGCCAAACTTCCTGCCATTTTCCAGCCTTCTTGCTTCCTTCGTCGTTGAAAAGTCAAAAAGGTAGATGTTGGAATTGGCTAAATTTAGGGGCTGAATCAAAACAGGCGTGAGAGAAGTGGGGCTGTGATGTCACAGTTTTAACAAGTATCGCCTTTTGCGAGTTTACACGGGGATGGATACTCCGGCGATTTCCGAATGATTCCACTCACGATCCTGTCCTTCAACATTTTGTCACTAAAAATTGTGTTGCCTCGTAAATAAAAGGAAAAAAACGCGAAAAAAAAAAATGAAAATGAAATGGACTTAAAGCTGACCGGTAAATCATTCCAGTCAGAACATAAAGGCTTTTTACCAACTGAAATATAGTTGATCAGTCTGTCAAACTTAAATAGATGCGAAGGGTACCAGTTACCTGGGGGAACACCAGCAGTCGGCGAGCCCAGGTCTGGCTCCAGAAGGGGGCCCTATTGCGGGCGAGGTTTCCAAACTCCTTTGATGCCTATTTGTTGCGGCCTTTATCCCAAAGGATAAGCTGGAGAGCGTTGCTAGGGAGAGGGATGTCTGGAAATCATTTCTTGACCACCTGCCACCGCGACCCTAGCTAAGCGAGGGGTGGAATGGAATCTACCGTACGTCGTCTTCCGTGGAACATGGTGGGACATCAAAGTGCTCAGGAAGTGAGATTATTAGCTTAGAGGCTAGATTCTATCGGGTGCTGAGGGTAAAGAAGGGTCCGGATCGATGTGGGACACTGACTCCATAGTTTGCTTTACAGAAATCACGATAAATGCGCATTTTGAAAATTAATCTTGAGGTTCAAGCCAAACAAGAAGTTGCGTAAAACTGTCAGTTTCAAACACAGGGGTACCGTCAGTCCAGGGTATTACAGAGGACCTAGATTTGGTTTTAATTTCTGACCAGAACCAAATATTACTTTGTAAGTATTCGATCTATTGAGGGCTTAGTTGTTACTTGAGAGCCTTTTTTGTAGGATATTGATATCGTATTGGAGAGATAACTGAATCTGTAATAAATCAGGTTTAGATGTGTATACGACAGCATCGTCTGCATAAAGCACAGTACTCATACTCGGCAAATTGCTTGAAAGATTGGGAAAAGAAGTGGGTCCAAACTCAAACCCTTGGCCACACCTCTTTGTTGATGTTCAATATGAATGTTGCCCAGGCTTTTCCGACTAAGTCGGACTTATATTTAAATTGATTCAGTTCCATAAAACTAGTTCAACATTGTCTAAACTCTTTATTTTCCACAAACAGTCAAAACCTTGAGGCAAAGTTAACTTCAATAAATCATAAAAATAATGTCGCATCAATTATAGAATGAAAAATAGATTTATAGATTTCATTTTTTTAACTGTGGAAAAAAAATCAACAATTAATCATTTAATATAGTAAATGTTTAATCAAATATAGTTCAGATGAAAACACTGAAAATGCAAGGAATCACATTTTCTATATTTGTTTCTTTCTTGGTGAGGACATTAAATGAAGTAAAAAAAAAATCCAAAAGGAGCACATGAGGCTAAAAGCTTCGCCGAGATGTCCCTGAAGGCACCGCGGATCGAACCAAGGCAGGGGGGGACGGCTGACGTCCTGATTAGAATGCATGTCTGCCGCAATCAAAGAAGACAATTAAATTAAGGGGATTGAGCCCACAAGTACCATCTTCGAGACCCCCGGAGTCAGAAGTCACCCAATAACAAGCCTGAGTGATTTAGAATATGTCAGACCGAGGACCACAGAACCAGCAGAGCCGTGGGTCTACACCCTTTTAAAGACCACACATGTAAAAATATAATTAAACCCAGTAGCAATAGATTGTCTCGCCTCGGAGCGCGATCATCTCAAAACTAGAGAGGCAATGAGGTCACATGATCAGGTGAGCGTCAGGCGGCGTCGGCCGGTGACATTCAGTTAAACTGGACCTACGCTGGTGACAGCTAAACCTAACCAGCGATTGAACTTCTCAAGATTAATGTGAGGTTATGGCCCGAGTATGTTTGGTAAAATGAAACTTTTTGGAGTAAAACATTATATATATATATTTGTATATAGTATAATATATACAAGATAGATCTTAGATATTAGTTATGTCCGTAAAATGGTGTTTTTCGTATTAAGCTCCCCCTAGTGAGTCAAAAATGGACTTTCAGAGTAAGAAATGACGCATAGATAGATCGCAAGTCAATTCATATGCGCCAAATTTGGACCTCATCTCAATGGTTAAGAGATGATGTCTGCAAAACAGTGTTTTTATGAAAAGGTTTCCCCCCCGTGAGGAAAATATGAACTATTAAAATAAACTTTATTTTATATGACAGATCTCCTCCAGTTGATTCATATGCAGCAAATTTGATTTCAATTAGATCAACGGTCGCGAAACCCAGAAATCTTTTCCAAAATTGAATCGATGGTCCGAAAGGACAAAATGGACCGTAGAGTAGGACAAGAACTATAAAAACAGGACATGTAGTAGAAACAATTTAAAAGCAATTCTGACCTTCCCTCCGGGCAAAAACGATTAGAAAATGGAACAAACGTCCCAAACAGGAATAGAGCTGAGGGAAATCTATATGAACTTCAAAAAAAACACTTCTATAAAAACACGAAATAATGTAATAATGTTAAGAAAAACTTAAATGTAGAAACATAAAATATATAATAAACATCATCATCATCATCATAATTATAATATAAACTGATTAAAATATATCAACATAAAACATATAATAATAATGATTATCATCATCATCATCATCCTCATCATCATCATAATATAAACGAAACATAGAATAATAATAATGATAATATAACGATATAATAAGAATGATAATAATAATAATAATCTTCATCATCACAATATTAATAATAATAATATAGATGTGGAGATGAAGATACCCTCTCATCCTCATCTGGGATGAAGATACCTTCCCATCAGGCCTTTAATGACTTCTCCAAGAATGCGGCAGAAGGACCCGAAGACCTCCGAGAAGCTCCTGTGTTGCCGAGGCAACGGAAAACCCCTGCATAACTGGATCCTTCAGAAGTTCTGGTTCTGCTTGATGGCGAGTTTGAACTAGGTGTTGAGACGAACCTGCCGTTGACTTCAAATTGTCCCGACATCTTTGTGTCGGACGACGACAGGATAAACGCGTTTTTTTCACCCCCCCTGTTGATTCACGCTGACTCCTCCAGCCGATCTCGCCCACTTTTTCTCCCATGATGCTCCTCATTTTCACTCGAGATCACTTCTCCACTATAACTGGGTCTCTAAGGGTAACTCTAAGGGTCCGCATGTTCATTTAAAAAAAAAAAAAAAATGCACCTGAGGCTCGAGTGTTTCCTCTGAAAACCTTTGATTTTCTTTCTGCTCTCCACTCCGACCGTCGCATTTGCATTCGATTAAAACGCAACAGCGTAGTGGATAACTATTCCTCTCTGATGGCGGAGAGGCAGTGGAATAAACAGAAAGAGAAAGTGACACAGACAAGCATCGCAGCGATAACGAAGCGACGCGTGTTTTATTTAACGTCAGCCGTTCTTGCGCAGATTTTAAATGACTAACAGCCCCACAGTGGGACCGGCGTCTATAATCACAACGACAGTGTACGATACCCCGGGCCGTAGGCGAGAGCTCCCTCTCCAATTATGTTTCTCCTGGCCTGAGATTGAATCTATTACTGCGTAATTGCCTCTATATCTCCAGCTATCACCCCGAGCAGCGCCACGGATTATTCACACATATGGCGGGGTAAACGTTTTGCAGAAAATCAATGCTATTTTTAGGACGTTGTTGATATTGAGGGTGCCGCGTCCCGGTGAGGCATCGTCTGATGCTGAAGTGGTACCGCCTTCCGAGCTCGGTGGCGTGGAAGGAGGATCTCGCTTCAGAAAAGTCGATGTGAGCACCAAGCCGGGGGCCGTGACGAATAATTCTGAGCTTTCCTTTTAATCCCTCAGGTCCCGGGTCGATGCCGGTTCACCGCGTCGCCACGAATCAGACGGCATCCGTCGAGCTGTCAGAAAAAAGGGAAGTAGATTTTTACTTAGCGTCCCCCGCGAGAGCCCAGGGGACGGAAACATTAAGGACGGAATATTTAGACTTTAAACTCAAAGCATCTCCTCGGATGACTAGATTCAGGAGTAAGATCCAAAAAAGAATCATTGTATCCTGATTTTATAGCAAACATCATCATCATCATCAAACTATAACAAGGATACCTTTCAGATTTCATACCGATGTAGACCTTAGTTTGAGAAAGAGCCGGAATGTTTTTGGGAAAGGTCGGAGTTTTATCTCCAGAAGGTTTAGGATAATTATTTTCTCAGCCGTCGGTCCGATTTAGTCCAAATACGGTGCGTACGAATCGACCCGATGAGATTCATCTTGTCAATGAAGTATTTCAGGTAGTATTATACTAGCTGTTCATATTTCACAGACTACTATTATATATACTGATTTCAGGATATAGCTCAAAAACTATTTGATGGGTTTTATGCCCACAGACCATAGTCCGAAGAAGATCCGGATTGATTTTGGGGCATGAAGATCGTATATGTCCGACACTAGACGGATGAAGACAATCATGTCGCCGTTCAGCTGCACAGCCGTGATCGTATAGTGGTTAGTACTCTGCGTTGTGGTCGCAGCAACCCCGGTTCAAACCCGGGTCACGGCAGCTTTAAAGAAATCGGACATATTCAGACCAAATGAGTTTTAGCCTACAACAGAATGGGTGTCACATTCTCAATATTAATGACGGACATAATCATCCTCTTCTTAATGCCGACTCTTTTGTAATGTAGGTGTCTCTCCATAATGTCCCCGAAAAGTCGGGAATACTACGAAATCATCATTGCTGTTGCTGCGTCCACTACCGAACTCAAAAGCTATTTCATTTATCATTTTATCATTTTATCATTTTAGATCCACATAGGCCTTAGTGTGAAAGCACATACTACTATATCACTTCAGTTCAGTCAGGGGGATTGGTTGTATAACGCAGGGTATTTGGGACAGCGACAGCATAGGCCCAGTTTCTGATCTGAGCACCTTTCCCGAAGAGGGACAACAACATCCTGGACCAGGTCTACAGTGAAGCTGGTGGGGTAGTACACCACCGCACCTCCCCAGCGCATGTGGCAGGGCCTTCAACACATCTCAGACTACCAGCAGAGGGGTCACAACCAGCCAGGGTACACTACCAGATGAGCTGAATGAGTTCTACGCCCGATTCCACACCCTCAGAACCAAACGACAGAGAGGGACCCTACCAACAGAGGCAGAAGAAGAGCTCTTCACTCACTCTGACATCAGCTGAGGGGTGCAGGGTGCTGAGGAGAACGAACCACTGGAAAGCAGCAGGTCCTGATAACATGATAACTAACCCGGGCCGAGCACCGAGGGTCTGCTCATCAGAGCACTACGGTTTGCGTACTGTCAGAACCGGTCCACTGACGACGCAGTCAACGCTGCCGTCCACACAGATCGTCACACATCTGGAGAGGAAGGACACGTATGTAGGAATGCCGTTCATTGACTACAGCGTGGCATTAAACACGGTCCTCCCAACATCCCACATCAGCGAGGATCTCTCCTGGTCTCACTACACACATGATGTTGTTAGGAAGGACAAACGCCATCCCAGTGTGGTGTGGGAACCTTACAACACAGGACAGGAAGGCTGTCCAACGTGTGATTAAAACGGCACCATACATCTTTGGAGCAGCTTCCCGACACTCACAACACACGGGTCTGCATCACCACGGACACGAAACAACCCCGGCACAAACTGTTCACACTGAGGCTACGGGAGTCGGAAAGCCAGAACAACTTGACTGAAAAGCAGTTTCCATCCACAAGCAGTCCTGCTGCTGAAAGACTCTGTGTGCTGTATATTTGTACTTTTCCACCATGCTCAAAGGACGAAGTTTATATTTGCATTATATCCATATTTTCTCGAGGCCGATAGAAAAAATGCTGCTAAACTGCCCGGACTGTCAATACATTTAAGTTCTTTTTAAAATATTTAGTATTTTATACATTTATACCATTATTATTATTATATATTGTTATTCTTTTCTATCGTTTTTTTTCTACTTGTGTGAAGGGAAACTGCAATATTTTAGTGTGAACTAGGTTTCTACTGTGTGTGTGAAAATATATTCACATAAAATATATGCAGACCAATTCAGCGGTTCAGGTATTTTATTCTCCACACTAATGCCAAACACCTTCATCAGCGTCTTCATAACTTCCAATAAACTGCAGAACTTTTTTTCCAGTGTAATGTTGGTTCTCATCACTTTTTAGGTGACTGAACTATATATTTTTTGTCAATTGAATCATGTTGCCAGCCAGTGTTGCAGCCGTGATGGTATAGTGGTTAGTACTCTGCGTTGTGGTCGCAGCAACCCCGGTTTGAAACCGGGTCATGGCAACTTTACCGAACAAAGACGTGGGCACACCTTCAGCATTTTCTGAATCCTAAGTCTTTTTGTAATGATACCGTCTCCTCATAGTATCCCCGGAAAGTTGGGAATACTATTTCATCACCATTGCTATCGCCGAGTCTGCTGCCACGTCAAGCAACCGGAGCAACCGGAGCAGATCTTTCGTGAAGATATGGCAAAGATTTTTCCATGGATTTTCAAATTTTATTCCCACACAGTCCTTAGTTCGAGGAAGTACTGAATTGATTTTTTTGATAGGTCAATTGTATATTTCTGACACTAGAAGGAGCTTTATATCCAAAAGTTTCCGGTGCCACAATTCCTCAACCCTTAGTCCGACTTACTGTAGATGTGATGGATATGAATGAACTGGAGTGGATCTGTCTCATATAAATCGGATTTTTCTCACTCAGGGGAGAATTATTAAAAAAGGAATATGCTGTTCACATAACTTATCATTTAATTTGAGGACATGAGTCAGGGGGATGTGTTGTATAACTCAGGGTATTGGGGACAGCGACATCAAAGGCCCAGTTTCTGAAATGACCACATTTAATGTGTCATCTCAACATAAATCATTCAATTACCTCTCAGCACTGCAGCCGTGATGGTATAGTGGTTAGTACTCTGCGTTGTGGTCGCAGCAACCCCGGTTCGAATCCGGGTCATGGCAGCTTTAAAGAAAAGTGACATATTCAGACAGAATCAACTTTAGTCTTCAACAAAATTGGAGTTACATTATCTCTATTAATACCTGACATCTTCATCAGATGAAGGAGCGTTTTTACAAAGATTGCAGGGGGATTGCTGGCACACGGCAGCGTATTGGGGACTTTTTCTGGGAAATGCATTTGCTGTCGGTGATGACATCATAGGCCTAATTTCTGATCTGAGCTTATTTGATGGTTTATCTTAACATAAGTTATTCCTTTACTGTTGGGAATTGCACCTGTGATGGTATATTGGTTGGTACCCTGTGTTGTGGTTGCAGAAACCTTCCTTCAAATCTAGTTCATGGCAACATTGACAAACAAAGACATCGTCAGACAGATCCAATTTTATCCTACAACGGTTCGGGTATGTATTCTCGACACTAATGCCAAACACTTTCAGAAGTTTCCTGATAACTTCAAAGAAACTACATCACTTTTTACCGGTGTAATGTTTGGGTTGCATCTCTTTTTAGGTGAATGTTCTCTATTTTTTCTCTCAATGCAATCTTATTGCCACGATTGTACAGTGGTTAGTACTCTTCATTGTTGTCATGGTAACCCAAGTTCAAATCCAGGTCACGGCAATTTTAAAGAGAAGAGACATATTCAGACAGAATCAATTTTAGTCTACAACAGAATGGCTGTTACCTTCTCACTATCAATGCTAGACAATCTCCATCAGATTCTGAATGCGGACTCTTTTGTAGTGTTGGTGTCTCTTCATAATGTCCCCGAAAAAGTTAGGGATACTATGGAAACATCATTGCTATCACCGCGTCCGCCTCCCTGTACGGTGTAATCAGCAGATCCTACGTAACAATAACTTAAAAACTATTTCATGGATTGTTTTCAAATTGTATTCCCACATAGTCCTCAGTTCGAGGATGTACTGGATTGATCTGGGTTCGGGGAGCAGAGACCCTGTCTACATTTAAAAGCAGGCTTAAAACTTTCCTTTATGATAAAGTTTATTATTAAGGCTGGCATAAGCTAGCTCTTAGCTATGATGCTATAGGTTTAGACTGCTAGGGGATCTCCCATGATGCACTGAGCTTTTCCCTCTTCCTCTCTCACTGTCCCTCTTTATACATCCCACTCACTTTAATGCATGTTAATCGGTTTAATGCATGTTAAATGGATTAATGCATGTTACTGGATTAATGCATGTTACTAACTTGACTTCTTCCCTGGAGTCTTTGTGTTTTCTCGCCCTGTAAGGTCACATGGTTGGTGATGATTCTGCTGATGTGGACCTGCTCGATGTCCACTGATCACAAGATGCTCATGATGATGATTATTGTTGTTATCATTATTATTATTATTGTATAGTATTCCCCCATAAGCTATCACTATATGATACATTAATATTAATGTAATTATCAACCTGGGATCCCTGCTGCTGCCGCGGCCCGACCATGGAGCGGTTATAGAAAGTGAATTATAGCTGATATCTTTGCTGCCTTCCCCCGTCTGTATCTCTCCTCACCCGTCTCTCTCTCTCTCTCTCTCTGTCTCTCTCTCTCTCTCTCTCTCAAACCCCACCGGTCATGGCAGTAGGCCGTCCACCCTGAGTCTTGGATCTGCTCGAGGTTTCTGCTCAGTTTTTTCTTGCCATTGTCGCCAAGTGCTGCTCAAGGAGGAATTTGTTGGATCTCTGTAGATAATTATATAAAGAGTCTGGTCTAGACCTGCTCTTTCTGGAAACCACCTTGAGACAACTGTTGTTGTGAATTGGCGCTATATAAATAAATAAAGATTGATTGATTGATTTTGGGGAAGCTCAGCTTTATATTTCTGACACTAGAAGGAGCTTTATCTCCAAAAGTTACCGAGACACATTTCCTCAACACTTAGTCCAACTTACTGTAGATGTGAGGGATATGAATGAACTGGAGTTGATTGGAGTTTTTAAAAAGAATATACTGTTCACATAACTTATCATTTAATTTGAGGACATGAGTCAGGGGGATGTGTTGTATAACTCAGGGTATTGGGGACAGCGACATCAAAGGCCCAGTTTCTGAAATGACCACATTTAATGTGTCATCTCAACATAAATCATTCAATTACCACTCAGCACTGCAGCCGTGATGGTATAGTGGTTAGTACTCTGCGTTGTGGTCGCAGCAACCCCAGTTCGAATCCAGGTCATGGCAGCTTTAAAGAAAAGTGACAGATTCTCTTTTAGTCTTCAACCGAATAGGTGTTACATTATCTCTATTAATACCTGACATCTTCATCAGGTGAAGAAGCGTTTTAAAGGAGGTTAAAGGAGTCAATTTCAAATGTTAAAGACATACTGGATTGATTTGAGGAAAAATAAGATTGTCGGCCACGCGAAGGAGCTTTAGCACCAAAAGTTTTTGGGCCACATTTCTCAACACTTGGTCCGATTTACTGTAGATTTGATGCATCCAAGAAGGTCCCTGTGTCTGCGTGGGTTTCCTCCCACAGTCCAAAACATGCGATATAGGTGAGTGGTTGTATGTCTCTATGTGTCGGCCCTGTGAAGAACTGGCGAGTCATCCTTGTTGTACCCGCCTCTCGCTCTCGATTGATAATGTATGAAGCAACTGGACTTGGTCTGTTGCATATAAATCATATATATTTATATATAAGGGAGCATTTTTTCAAAGAATATACTGTGCACATAACTTATCCTTCGTTTGAGGAGTTCATGCAGGGGGGATTGGTTCTATAATGCAGGGTATTAGCGAAAGCATAGGCCCAGTTTCTGAACTGAGCACATTCGATGTGTCACCTCAACATGAATTAATCAATTACCACTCAGGGAGACAGCCGTGATCGTATAGTGGTTAGTAGTCTGCTTTTTTTCCCCACTGGACTACTCACATGTAGTCCAGTAGAAAAGATAGTTAGAAAAAGATAGTGGAAAAATTTGTGTTTCTTAGTGATAACTCACACTCTTCACCTTTTCCTCCATTTAAAACTTTCTAAACACAAACTCAGTGCAGTGATTTCTGGGCGATGCTGTCCCACATGTCCAAACAAAACAGTGATAGAATATCAAAAATGCACGATGTGGACTATGCAAACACAGAAAGCCCTTGTGCCGAGCACAAAACATCATTATAATATGAATTCTGAGCCTGAAAATAAATCCACATGAGCCCGCTGGTCTGGGTCATGGCGATTCTGCGTGGTGGCTTTAGGAGTCTTTGCCAGATCAGAGTCCGCTCTCACAGCTGAAGTTGATCATTTGTGTTTGGATATCTGCGAGGAAGCAGGACGAGCACAAACACACGCTGGCCTGCTAATGATGGCGGCCTGTTTGTCCTCCAACAGCTGCGCAAAGACCGACAACATCTTCTGAATGCCGGCTACGGACGCACAACCTTTTATGTGAGTTTCTAAACAGAATGTAGGAGAAAACGACGGCGCGCCTCATCCTTAAGAAGACAAGTCTCCAAGGAACGAAGAGAAACAACAGCAGCAGCTGAACAGAGGTTTAACGAGGACGACGGTGAGTCACGGCGGCCGCCTCGACGCGATAACTCCAAATCTATCACGTGGATAGATAAAAAACGTTTAGGCGAAGAAGATCTGGACTGGTTTTAGGAGAGATTGTTTTTATATTTCTGTCTCAACGGGGAGCTTTGTCCTCAAAAGTTTCTCAACTGTTGGTCTGATTTAGTTCAAATTTGGTGTGAATTGATGGACTCGAGGAGATACATCTCGTTTATATCCTAATTTACCCATATTTTCATATTTTACTCACTTAGGGAGATTCGTTTTTCTTTCTTTTTTTTACTAAAAGTACTGCGTAGATTACTTCTAATGTAGTTTGAGAGGTTTAATCAGGGGGATTGCGTGTACGATGAGATTTCAGGGGAAATACCTTTGCTGTCGGGAACAAAAACTTAAAACTAGTTACTCAATTACTGCACTTACGTACAAATTTGAGGTAATTTTACTCTATTTATTTCACTTTATTCTCCTTTGTGTTATTACTGAAGCTTTCAGATGAGACTCTAAGCATAAACGTGGCTGAGCCAATAAACGTTTCATCTTATTAGGTTCTTTGTTTTATTACACCGTAATTACACTGAATGATGCCGAATAAGCAGAAAAAAAGACGCATTTATTCGGATGGCGATCTCTCGTTAGCTGCTAGTTGGTAGAAAAAATTGTTTGTAACTCCTAAAGCAACAACAAAAGCTCCTTTTTCCAGATATTCAGAGACTGATGGTCGGCCCTGTTTGCTGGTGATGGTCTCGATGTTGTTGTCCGTGTTGGATAAAAAAAATAAACCTTAACAAAGTCCTCCCAGCTCCGTTCGTTTTCCTTAACCGATTTAAAGCTGAACCTGTAGTATAAAAACAATGGGAGCCAGAAATACGATAAAGTATGTCATAATTGATCTCAGGGGTATTTAGAATTAAGTTAAACCGCAAGGACCAAAAATAACATCATTCACAACAAATTTGATTTCCAGTCATTATTAGTAATAAGAAATCAAAATTCAGATCATCAATTCAAAATGTTTGCATATCAGAAACTCACCATGACAGGCTTTCTATAGTCTTTTATTAAATGAAAATTAAACAAAGAAATTAAAATGTCCCTAAATGTCCAAAGTCCTGTTAACCCCGTAATCTGTTTAAATAAAAGTCTCTTGCACTCAGTCTTCAGGTGAGAGCAATTACTGCCTTGCCAAGCCACGCCCACTTCCGACATCATGTCTCGAAGTCCTGAATGGAAGGTTGAGCATCGACTTCTAGACGATGCACATCCTCCTGCCCGTCATCCCACCACCTCCTATCTACCAAAAACACCTGAGCCGATCAGGTTCTGTGTGGATGCAGACGCGTGTCTTCATGTATGCAAAACCGATTTATTCACCTTCAGCGGCTCCTCCTTCCTCACCGTCGTTCTGACTTTTCATATCTCCTGTATGGGGGCTGGAGCTTGCTGCTGTTTTAAAGTAAAGCCCCGAAAAACTGGAGGAAACTGGAGAAGATCTGGTACCTGACGCCTCACACCAAGATAAAATTATACTGGCATATGAGAAAGCAAACTATCTGAGGGGTTTTCATGTTTCAACATGAGATAAAACATTATTGGTTTATAAAGGATGTGAAAATGTAACCTGTTATATATTATATTATAGTTCTCAAGATTATAGTCTAAATTATGGTGGAGACTTTTAAAGACCGCCACGTACCTGTGTTTTACGTCTTCTGGGGTTTTCTGCGGCGTTTTATCTATACTGTGTTTTCTTAAGTTGCAGTGCGTTTTTTCCCTGTCGGCGTACAAAATCCTGCCTGAAACGCGGTTTATAAGAAAAGTCATGAAGTTGAGTTCCGCTTTTTTCTTTCTGTCAACATCCCATTGCTTTGTGATATTTAGAAAAATCGATTTTGACATTCGACACTTGCCCTCAGGGGTAGATATTTTTTTCTCCAGATTTTATTTGAGTTTAATAATAATAATAATAATAATAATAATAATAATAATAATACATTTAATTTATAATGCACTTTACATTTGGATCAAATCTCAAAGTGCTACAAAGTAAAAGCAGATAAAAGCATCAATAAAAAAATAAAATAATAACTATATAAAAACCTGACCAAAAAGCAGCAATGTTAATTAAAGTTATAGGTTCTGCTAAAAAGGAAAGGTTTTTAAATCCTTTTTAAAATGTGTCAGTCATCTGTGGAGCCCTCAGATGGTCAGGGAGGGCATTCCATAGACGAGGGGCAGCAGAACAGAAGGCCCGATCAACCATGGCGCTGAGTTTAGTCCGGGGAAGGAGGAGGAGGTATGAGTGGGTAGAACGGAGGGATCGTGTCGAGGTCAGTGGGGTGAGTAGTTCGTTTTGGTAGGGGGGGTGCGTTACCATGGATGCACTGGTAATAATAATAATAATAATACATTTAGAGTGAGGAGAGAGATCTTATAATCAAATCAATAATCAATAATCAGTTTATCTTGATGTAGTTGCCCTACTCTCATGTTTCATTTATATTATTTGTTTTCCACCCCAGACGTTTCTTTAAAATTTATTTAAAAACTGTATAGTAACAGATCTCAGGTGAGTTTAAAAGTAATTATTTGAAAGGGAATGGGGAAATTCATCTTTCTGTTATGCTCAATAAATTAAGCAATAATGGCTATCAACAAAAAAACATGTTCACTTCAACATTCCTTTGAAGTTTGAAATGTAAAATATGTACAAAGCATGAATAGTATCAAATGTGTTAAGATGAAAGTAGAGAGAAAGTAAATAGAAACAGGTAATATCTGAACCGCTGGATATTTGATTTAATCTAATATTAACATTTCGTATTTTGCAGGACTGACTTGTTGTTATTACACGGGAACTACCCCACGTGTTTCCAGGTAAAAAGTCGCAAGATTAATATACAAATTGTACACTATTACCTGTACGTACTATAATAATGACCAATTTTAATGTAATTTTTGAAGGTATTACGCTGATAGTAGCATAATACTATAATACTACTAAATTATTACCCATTGTTATTACCAATCTATTACTATTGGTTATTACCTTGATAATCACATATTACATAATCATCACCACTTTAATACCCAGCTTCTACCATCTTATTACCTTGCTGTAAAGTAGATTGCTACCCACATTTTCTTGACGTATTGTTGTGATTTTCAGCGTGTTTGTTCGTTGCGGTATTTGCAACGCGTTTTCTTGATTTCTTGTGTTTTGGTATTTCCAGCATATTCTCCTAATCCTGCGCATCAGTTGTCAACCTGGTTCATTTTCTTGTATCTTTTATATTTTGCAGGTGTTTTCTTATTTTGCAGTATGTTTTCCCCTGTTGGTCATCGTATTTAAAGACTTTCCTGCGGAATTTCTTGAACGAGTTCTGCTCCGGCGCTGGTTGTGGCTACAGAGGAGGTAACACCAGATCTTTCCCGTCACCCGTTAGCACACAACAACGCTTTAGATTGACAGTTAGAGGCCGGGACGACGACTCTGAACGGGATAATTCTGGGTAAAGGATTGCTTGGCTCGGCCAGAAAAGAAAGACAGACTGACGATGTGAAGAGATTCAAAAGAATACAAAAGACTAATTTAGTGATACACGTTTGATTTCAGACACAAAGTCCTTCGAATGAAATGAAAAAACACTTTCATGGGACTTCTCCCTCGGGAGTTCTTTTCTCTCTTCTCTCTTGCCCTTCCCTTGACTCTGTGTTTGTGTCTGGGGTCATGGCTGAAGCTGGTGGCGCTGGCCCGCCATTATCACGCCTATAACTTATCTCCGGTAAAGCTCTGAGGGCCATAACCCTGGTTTCAACTTCCACTCTTCCCCAGACAGTTCCGCCAACTTTCTTTTTATTCTCAGCGCTCAGTTCTCGTAGATGACCTCCTTTATTTGTTCTGTTTTCTCTGCTCATATTGTTCTTTCGATCAGGCACCATTCAGGAACCTCGTTCGACGTGCCGAGTCACTCGGGCCCCGCAGAAAGAATTCAACCGCTCTTCACTTTCTTGTCACGTTTTATTTGGCTGCAGCTTCATGCCGAAATTATTGAAGTCCAATTTTTCCCCTTTCAATCTGGATGGATGGATTTTCCTGCCGTTCTTCTCAAGAGATCCAGTCAGGTTCTGTCAGGATGGGATGGAGACCGTCTGTCCATTGCGTTCAGGTCAGGGTTCTGGCTGAGACAAGGAGCGTGAGTGTCTCGGGTCTGAAGTTCTGAGTTCTCTGGACTTCAGTTCTCTGGAATCAACATCTCAGAGATGATCACTACGAATGGAAGGAACCGGAGTCTCTTTTCAAGTCTCAAACTATTTTAACATAAGGCTGAAACATAACAAAAATAAAAGGAAACAAGTGAAGGGGTGTGAATACTTCCTGAATTGACCGACTTGATTTTATATAATAAACCACACTATAGCCCCAAACTGGAAATAATGTCTTTTGCTGCTTATGTCATAGTGACAGGATTTAAAACTAAAAACAATTTCCTTTTATTCTACTGGTACAGGTGGTCAGAACAGAGGATATATATATATATATATATATATATATATATATATATATATATATATATTGAACTGAATCACACCCTTCAAGTAAGAATATCCAGAACACCTGACAGCCGCCTTGAATGTATACATCATACCATGATGGATGTCAAGGTTCTAGGCTAAGTCAGGAGGATTTTTAAAAAATGGTGATTTTTTTTTTGTTTTGTATCTTCTTGTTTTGGAAAGTAATTGCTTTAAAAGTATCTCCATCCTCAAGAGGGCGCTCACTCGCACTGACAAGCGCTGTCTAGGACATGCTGAACCAACAGGGGGGCGATAAAGCTACAACCAAAAGTCTATGTTGACCAATCAGAAGCCAGAAAAAGTAATAGCAGTAGCCCCTGTTAGCATTCAGACACCTCTGTTCCTCATTATTGTGGAAGGGTAAACTTATTCCAAGGTGGAAACAAGTACAAAGTCCACCTAGCAAGGCCGAAAACAGCACCGTTTTGGCTTCGGAATGAAAAAGCTCAACCACACTGTGACAGATCAATGGCAGCACCAGGATTTCAACCTTGACTCGTCATAAAACATCATTTTGGATTGGCCCTTTAATTCCATAAGCTAATTTGGCTAATTGTTCTCCTTCTTCTAGACTAATAAAAACACATCTATGACTATAATATTCCATTTATTCAAAAAGAGAAACCCCTAAACTTCACACACTGCTCCTTTAAAGTGAGCCTCGGTTATTATCTTCGCCGAATCTGGGATGCCAGTCATGAGGGTCTTGGTTGAATAACAAACGCAGTTGAACAAGGTTTCACGTCATACGACGATATATTACAGACTTCCTGAGAGCTCTCAGTGTGAATTAGACGCGTCTGGGACGGATGTGACGCTTCTGCTGTCGATTCTCCCGCTGAAATAGAGCTCATTAGAGCGTAACAGCCTTTAAATCCACTGAATGGTTAATGGCTTTTTGATTCCGGAAGGTCTACAAATCTCTTTCCGTTCTCGCGGGCCACGTTTAATGCGAAGCGTGTGACATATGATCAGTTAAATACTCTCTAATGATTCTGGAGATTGCGTCTAGATTCCGTCTTTGCAGAACCACATCGATTTGACATTTCCAAAGCATGCATCAGATGTTTTTTGTTTTTTTGCAATAGTATTTTCATTAATCCAAAGGTAGGAAGCAAATGACTCAAGAATCCATTATGCCGCAAACAACGGAGGCCTGTGATTCAGGAAAAAAAGGGCTAAATTGCTTCTCTTCAAAGTGTCGGATTTGGAATGAAATGAAAGGTTGGCGCTGAGGAAGATGATGTTTTGCTGAACGTGATGAAAGGGAGAGGGAGAAAAAAAATGACATTTTCTGTACGAGTCGCTAATGGCTGCCGGGCCGTTTGCGACCCATTAGCGGAGTTCTGGCTCTGTTCAGGATGGAGAGAGATTCACGCAGAATACAGTGTTTCGTGAACTTAAGCCAAATGCTGACGGTCCGTTTGATTGTTTGACATCCTGGAGGCTTTTATTGGGACGGAATTAGAGTGTGAACAGTGTGGGCAGTGAACGGAGTGTTCCTCGGTCTATCCAGTGATAGTGGAGAAGATTGTTGATCTTACAGGCCAAGTAATACCGACGCAAAGGAAACTTGACGTTTCTAATTTCATGTTTCACAGTTCATGTTTCTCTCTCGGCATTTTGAAATTCTGTTTAACCCCTTTACCGTCCACAAACTTCTTCTTATCGGACAGAACTTTCTCAATAGCCGTGATTGATGCTTCCTTCTGGGTGGAGGCCCCTTTTGACATATGATGTCCCCCAGGGCTCCGTCATCGTGCCCTTTACTCTTTAGCAAGTCAATGCTACCGGTCATAAAACGGTTCAGTCACATTTTATCAATAAAAAAACAGTGATTCATAAAATGCTCAACCTACCAGTTGAGCAGGACATTAAAAGGTTAAGAGCTCCTCAAAGCCTGGTTGTGCACTTTATGGGTGTTAGGAGCCCTGAACTGCTTATTGACTGTTTTAATCTAGAGCCCACAGCGGATACAGCCGACGTACAATTACAATTTGAAGATCCCCTACAGGGCTCCATATCGCCCTTTTCACCTTCTGGGGCAGAGGATATAATCGGAGGTCCGGGCTGTCCCTGTTTATGGTTCTTGCTCTGAGAAAATATAGATTTACAGCCGTGACAGGGCGAGGGGGCGGGGCTCACGATGGACGAGACACCAGTTCATGACGGGGTCAACGCTTAGAGGGAGACAACCATTCACTGTCACAGTCAGACCTGCGGACAGGCTTTCATTCCCCCGTACTGACTGTTTAAGGACAGTGGGAGGGAACCGGAGAACCTTAACAGAACATAGGAACTCCACCCAGAAAGGGTCCGAGGTGGAAGAGGTGGATTTGAACCTTCTTGCTGTGGTTACTGTTACCCAGAATTTGGACACTGAGGGCGAGATGCATTGAGATAATGACAAGAAGAAGTCACACTGATTAGCACACTTACTCTTCATCTTCATTCCAAATAACAGCCTTCCAAGGCTCTTTAGACATCCTGGTTTTGAACATGTTACTCAAAATATTCAAATACTATGTATGACGATGAATCAGAGAGTAAATATCCAAACGAAATGAAACTTAATTTAATGACTTTCCCCCCTTTTTGCCAACAAACCGGTTCTTCTAGCTGCATCTTCATCATTCTGTATTCTGCATGTACATGATTCACATTTCAGTGATAACCACAACACATGTAAAAATCACAAATGGGCTTTAGAAACTGTTCCTTTTTACTCATGCAAAGTTCACCATTTATATTTGAAAAGTTCCTCAATCAACCGCTGGCATAACTATGACCCGTACTTTTTGTATTTAGAGACATAGCTAGCTGCGTTATATCTGACCAAGCTCAACAGGATGTTGTATTAAGAACTCTTTGTTAGTCTACATGTACGTTAAGACTGAACATATTACATCTTACTTAATTAATTAGAGGGAAATAACAATATAAGGCATCATGGCTTGAATCAAAGTCCAATCAGAAGACCGAAACCAAGACATAGCTAACCAGCTACCATATGCAAATTGGCTAGCATCATGCGCTAGGCCAACTATAACCGTGTTGGTTAACTTTTATAAGTTACACCTCAAATTAAATTTCTTAGTCATTCCACTGTTCTGCGTTTTGCCGACATATTTTCATGAATTTTACTGGATTTTCAACAAGTTTTGACAGTTTTTACGCATCTGAGATAATGACAAGAAGTCCCACTGATTAGCATCAAAATCATTCTGGCGAAACTCTCGGCTACCTCGCTCTTTACCCCTACAGAACGAAGGACCCCCACGCCACCCATGTTTACAGCACCACCAAAAGGCCAAACTGTGGAACTGCATGGAACTGTGGATCCAACGGATGGAGTGGGATTAATTCAGGATCAGTGAAAAGATTATTAGTGGATATAAAGTGCCACTTAAATAGAATTAAAATCAACATTTAAATTAAATTGTAAGGTTTATTTTTGACTAATTCACGCGTTTCCTTTTTGGTCCGATTACTATTTAATCGCTTTAATCTAAAACGGTATTTTACTTACAAAAGAAAAAGAAGCTCCATTGTTGTATTTTTGAGGAATTCGAGGATTTCTTTGCAGGGGGTAGTTTGGGTCCGTTTTGAATGACGTTCAGAAACACAACCGCTACAGGTGAAACGGGGTTTTGGAAATAATGACTGGGGGAGCGAGGACCCGGCGGCGCTGCTCAAGTGCATGACGCTGGCATTTCAGGATTTAGACCACTTCAGAATTTGTCTCTGATTCAAACTCTCCAAAATTGAAGTGGGAAAGTAAGAAATAATGAACTCCGCAGACACGTTAAAAAAAAAAAAACGTCCAAAAAGAGCCAATTAAGCAAATTTAAAAGAGCTGGAAAATTTGAAGATGCCAATTTTATAATTAGCAACTTATGTTCATGAATAAATCCCACAAAAACAAAATGGATCAAACCACCCCTTGTTCACATTTTGCGTAGAAATAAATTAGGTAATTAAAGAGGAGGAAGTTCTAGATTTTCAGACTAACAGACTGACAAAGAGTTTCTGTTTTAAAAAAAATACTTCGGATGATTTTACCGCATCATTTCAAAGGACTTAATGTCTGCTAACATCATAATGATGTAACGTTAGTCCGAGTAAAACCACTCTGGGGTACCGACAAGGCTTCTTAGTGAACACCTTTTCTTTTCTCCCTCCCTTGTGTCTCCAGTAGTCTATCGATGTAAACATGAAGCTGTTTATTCTTTAAAACCAGCATAAAAACAGAAAAAAAAAAATGCTCTTGTCAAATGACAGACGTCATCTATTGGTCGAATTGGCGCCCGTCACACAGCTTTTGACAGCTGTTCTGATTGATGTGTTACTATATTTTTCACCTTTTAACCAGCATTATATTCTTCACGCTTAAGTAGCGGTTTGTGTACCTTAGTGCGACGCAGAAGTTGTTGTTTGTGACGTTCCACTAATGAGTTATTGATCCAGGAAGTTTGAATCTGTGAATACTTTTCCCAACTTTACCAAAGTAGCTGACCAATCAGAAATTATCTCTACCCCCAGAGGATCAAATACATTCCTTCATCTAGAAAGTCAAACACTTTTAAATCCTTCGTAGTGTTCCCAAACAAAGTCGTTCCCAAACAAAGTCGTCCATAGTGATGAGAAACATCAGAATGTCGCCATGCCTGAACAAAAGCATGAAGTAGAACTCGATCAAACTAGATCAATCAGCCATAATCCCCAATTTTCCCCATTATGATGATGTAAAAATGATCGGTTTTAAATGTGAAAACTAACATTTATTAACATGAAAATGACAAAATAACATTTCTACAAATGTAGCATATTGAAGATAACGTATCCCATCCATCCATTTACAAACATCACACAGCATGCCAAGGTTTCTACAAGATGGAAAGAACAGGGTATATGCAGTTATCACTGTCAGCGTGGGTATATCCCCGAAAAGCCCCCAATCCCCTGCTTTGTACAAGACATCCCTCTGATAGAACTCCTCCAGTTAAAAATGAATGTGAGAAAAACAGGGTTTTTTTGTAGAAAAAATATAGTTCATATCCTACTAGTGACTAGGATGTGAACTATAAAAGTAAAAGTGATATATATATATATATATATCATCGATATCCTCAACTCTATTCATGAACGCCAAGTTTGAACTAAATCGGACCAACGGTTGAGAGATAATAACCTGAGAATTAAGGGAGAGAAAGCTCCCCCTAGTGGCAGAAATTTAGAATTGGCCATTCCCCAAAACAATCCAGTTCTTCCTCGCACGAAGAGCCACATGGGTATAAAATGTCTAAATTACCCATGAAATAGTTTTTGAGTTATGGCGTAAACATGGAGGCTTGGCGGTTATGACGATTCGATAATAACGCCGACTATTTGTTGATAAAAATACAGTGTCAGATAGGAAACTGTACAAAGAAATGTTTTGAAGCTAAAATTCCGGGGTGAAAACCTAACGCCACGGAATGAGAGATTTCGTTCACTGGTGCCGGTGTGATTAGAGAAAAAAAAGTTTTAATTGTTTTAATTTTTGTTCTTATGTAGAGCCAGTTTGTAAATATAGTTCAATTATTGGCATCATATACGATCCGAAATTGAAATGCAGATTTAACCCCCAGACCAAACCACCAATCCACAGACAAAATGATCACAAAAAAGAGAATAACAGCGAAAAAAAGAGGAAAATGTCGGTTGTGAGACACAGGTGTTGATTACAAAACATCTACGCAAACATTGCTTTTATTCCCAACACCTTACAAGGTTAAGGACAAGACATCTGGAATGTCACGAAGGCTTTAAAGGAACCATTTCATCAGCGTCATTGTCAGGCCGGGTTGCAGCGCTGCATTAATATGCATGAACGTGAATAAACATCTCCGCCTCACGTGTAAAGGATTAACACCGCAGCCTGTTTCTAAAATACTGATGGAGGACTATTTTGGGCTCATAAATCGTTTTCTCATCGCTATCAGCATGAGCTGGGAGGTGCACGCCGTGGTGAGCTAACAGCCTTATGTGAAGTAAAGCTGGCTATAATTGCTGTAGCTACAACCTCCCACTGCGAACTGTGTTTTCAACAAACGTGTGACGATAATTAGGAGTCAGATAATCGTACTTTCAATTTTTGGGTCTCAGTTTGTGGACTTTTACCGCCTGCCTTTTTCCGGGGTGAAGGGTCGCGCTCTTGACCCACTTTCAAGACTTTGTGTCGCCGCCGGGATCATGCAGCAGATTCAGGTCAGCCCTCCCACACCTCGCCAACTCACTCTGTCCCGCTTTTGTTCCCAGCGCCGATATATTCCCATTTACTGCGGCTGACAGTAGGAATGAGCGCAGCCACAAATAGCGCTGGGGGATTTAATGAGGGCAGGAATAACCCGAAGCTGAGAACAGCGGCCTTTTTGAGTGAAAGTAAAAGTTTGCTGGTTCAAATCCTTTCGGGGAGAAGACGTTGCCGACAACCCTCAAAGCAAATGAACGGTTCCAACAGGTTTATAAATATGGGATTACTTGGGTTTTTCAGAATAAGTGCGAGGACCCTGTAGCAGAGTTATTCCTCTCTTTTATTATTATTATTCCTGTAAATGAATTGCCTTCATTCCTGAAATCTCATAAAACTTTCTGGACACATCAGCCTGGGGGGAAACATATAGCTATAGTTATAGCACCCCCTAGAAAGTTTCAATGGCGCAGCCCCCGGACGCGGTTTGCACTAGGAGTGTGAAACCGGCTACACATGTTTATCGAATTGGGATCCACCAAAAAGTCTCTTAGTGCGATGACCTAAACCTAGTATAAAGTTGAACATTTTTAAATTTAATGTTTGAATATTGAGGGCATTTCACCGTTTCCAAGGTCTGTCCTTTAACAAACTCGTTTGAGACATTAAACCCGATCAGAGTCAAACTGGGCGAAAAAAACGTTTAAACTGATCGTAGTCAATTTTGATGTCAAGCCATAAAACACAAAACGGTGATAAATCCATCGGTCACGGTCCGATCGGCCCCAAACTTCACGCGTTCCATAAACGTCCCCCTCTGAAGACGCCTGAATGATATGGAATCGTCTTTTCCGCACATCCTTCATTTGTAACGCTATATCTCAAAAACTGTTTCGCGGATCATTTTCAAATTTTAAAGCAACATAGACCTCAGTGCAAGGAAGAATGGGATTCATTTTGGGAAAGGTCAGTTGTATATTGCCACTGGCTTGTCCAATTTTGTTCAAATTTGGTGCATATGAATTGCATCGGAGAGGTCTATCTTTTATTCATCATAATTCACTCTAATAGTTCATATATATAATCAGGGGGTCCGCTTTTACAACAACAAATGGGGACTTGGCGAGTATTTACCCTTGCTGTCGGGAACAACAGCGTAGGGCTAGTTATGATAAATGCCCGAAGAAAAGGATACGTATCCATCCGTTCATAGGCACGTAAATAATTTTCCATCCCCGGAACAGAATTCAATGAGGCACATGATTTATGGGGGCACCAAATTTTAAGGCACAGTTGCATTTTGGGGGGATTTTCATTTTTTCGCTTTCGACCATCTCTCTGTTCAACCGGTGGGAATCTTTCAGCCGCCCAGTTTCCGAATAACATAGATAATATGTAAAATATCTGTACCTCAGAAATGAGATCGCACAAACTTGGGAAGTTATTAACCTTTTGACCAGGAGACGTGTCGCTGCATCTGAGTCAGCCAAAAGAAAGAGAAGAAAACCTTACAGTCGTATTTGTAGGAGCGGGATGGAAAGAAAATGGTTCCGCCGACCCAACCTGAGAGCAGCCAATGAGTTCCTGCATCCCAGGTGAGCTGCTCCCTGGAGGTTGAGTTTATTATTCCCTTTGGATACTGCTTCTTTTTTCCCCACAGCTTCAGATGTTCTATAGTCTCCACCGAATGAAGACACTCAGGAAATGAAGATGCTAAAAAAAAGCTGCGACGTTTTTGAGCCGGAGTGGGAGAGGGAGTGAAAGGAGAGAGGGATGTCGGGATCACCTTGAGGTTAACAACAAAGAGTTCCGGAGCAGAACCAGAAACAGCTGGGCCACGGGATATTGGCTAATGAGCGGGGAACAAGAGGCCAAGAACACACGTGATGATGACGAGGGCGTGGGAGTGAAGAGTCGATGGTCTGTGTCAAATGATCCTCCATTATCAGAGAGGAATTAAGGGAATTTTTTAAAATGAGCCAAAAAGTCTGAAGTGTTATTTGGGAATGTTTAGTTTCATAAAATCCAACATTGATCACCTCAAACAGTTCATACAGTGAAAGACTCCAGGTTTATACAGTGAAAGACTCCAGGTTTATACAGTGAAACACTCCAGGTTCATACAGTGAAACACTCCAGGTTCATACAGTGAAACAGTCCGGGTTCATACAGTGAAACACTCCAGGTTCATACAGTGAAACAGTCCGGGTTCATACAGTGAAACAGTCCGGGTTCATACAGTGAAACAGTCCGGGTTCATACAGTGAAACAGTCCGGGTTCATACAGTGAAACAGCCCAGGTTCATATTATTTAATCAAGCACTCATTAAACTTTCCCGTCGTCTTTTAAGATTATGAAGACGTTGTGAAACATTTTTTTATGCAAATAAATGTTTGTTAAATAAAACCTTTTTTCTGGCTTGACTCTGTATCTCTATGAATGCTGGATGGAGGACCGGGGCTCATATCGTAGATGATGTGGTCATCAGCAGTTGAGGAGACGCTAATGAGCTGGAGAACAAACCCGATAGCCCCGCCCTGACGACACAAACAAACATAAGTCTTTTCCCGATTGTCGCACTTAGGTCCCTGAATGGCGCAAGGTGTGCAAGACCGTAGGGTGTCCCAATTATCTAATTTTGTTCTCCAGCGGTGCTCAGTAGTTCCCTCATGACCCCATAATGCACTGTTCCCGCGATGGAGAAGACATTTAATTTTTTAACTGTAAATTAAGATGGGTTGGATTTTATCATTGACGATCGTTTCTAACGTGTAACTTAACGAGTGGATGCGTACAAATCCTGAAACAAATATCCTATACAACAGAAAAAAGACAGTTTTCATTAACGGACCGACCCGATGACGTTTGATGTGACTTAGTTCAGGGCAGCAGCGGTACCGCCAACAGTGCGGCGGCTACGGCTAACGCCATGCTCCTCCTCCTAGCAGAAGTAACGTAAGTACGCGACGTGTTCCGACCTGTCTCAATTCTTAAACGTTTCAGTCCCTTGAGAACCGACGGCCTTAAGGACTGATTTCCTCAACGTCGCACAGGTGCGCACCGTGACGAAGACCTTAGGGCAGAGTGCGAACATTCGGACAAGGCTACCAACTTGGAGGGAAGGTAAAAATGGAGGAAGCATGAGGGAGGCGTACCGCCCACCCTAACCGGTTGTGAGTTTAATCTGTTTTTTCTGGCGTCTCCAGTCGTCCTACTTCCTGTCAGCTTTGGATGGACATTTTCTCGGTTTGGGTCGAGCGCTAGCGCCCAATATGACGCCTTCGATGGCTTCTCCATTCTTTATTCTGGCCGTCCCATCATACCTCTGTGCTCTAGGGGTTAATTTGGGTTGTTTGGTGCTGTCGATTATTCACTGTATTTAAAAAGGATTCAGACTCTTTTCGGTTGTTTATTCCACCTAAACTCTCTCTTACGCTGCTTCTCCTTCTGGGTAATGAGTATTTACTGGAGGTCATAACAGACTGTCGGTGAAATTAAATGAGTTTTACAGTTTGACACCTGAGGAATCTCTAGTGGCACAGATGGTGCCATAAAGTGCCAAAAGGCTGATTTGGAGATTTTTTTCTTTCTGCCTCCACACACCTCTATTAAAACCGCTAACTTTGCTCTGCTTCACTTTATTAGCATCAAGCCCGACGGATGTAATGTTCAGATCCCGGGTTTGGATTCTCCACAGATTTATGGGCTGCAACATCGTGATTCCACAGGAAATAGTCACTCGAAAAGTATGAAATCTTTTGTCTTCTTTTATGCCGCTTTTATTATGAGGCCGAGATTTTCCATTCAGACGTAACAAACGCAGAAATGCCGGGGATATTATGAGACGTCGTAGCTGCTGATATGTCTGCTGCGTCCGCCGCAGGTCCTTCCTGCTGACACGAAAGCTCAGAAACTATCGTCTTCAAATTTTAGACCCACATACACCAGATTGAGGAAGAACTGGATTGATTTTTGGGGATGGCCATTGTTTATTTTCAACACTAGAGGATGTTTTATCCAATAAGTTCTCAAACGCTGCTCAATGTCAGCTGGGATAGGCTCCGGCCCCCGGCGACCCTGGACATTACTGGTTATGGATAATGAATGAATGAATGAATGAACGATCAGATTTAGTCCTAATATGGTGGATATGGATCCACTCAAGGAGATCTATCGTCTATATAATATCAGATTTACTCCAATATTTCATATTTTACTCACTAGGAGGAGCTTTTTTAAGGAAGGGTGGAACTTCCTGTTGACTGTTGGTTCGAGTCCAGATTTGGTAAAATCATATTTTACCCTAAGAGTTCATATTTTGTTTGAAGCGTTGTTGTTTTTTAATGAAACATAATAAGAAATAAATAATAATAAAAACGTATGGAGTTTTTGGACACGGCTTCACATTTGAGGGGTTCGCTATCTAAGATCGAGGGGGTGATTAGTTGTATATATATTTGAAAAAAAATGGAATATAATATTCACAATAGATATTTTTTGTTTACTTTCAGAGGCAAAATAAAGAAAAAAGTCATGTTTGTTTAGAAAAAGACCTTTTTATCCACGTTGGTACAGACGGAGAGATATTTCGTGTTTAAAATACCTCCACCTGTCACATATAGGAAGTTTGATTTTTTTTTTATAAAGGCTTAAAACAGTAGTTTTAACAAACTTTACTCAAACAGGAGAAATCAGTTCATCTTTTCATGTTTTCAGAAGTACGTTCTACTCATTAGATGTTCTGATTAATATCTATGGTAGTTACACCATCTATGGGGGGCTGGAGGGATAAAAAGATAAAAAATACTGCCCTTGTTTATTGTGTTATGACCTGAATTTATGTTCAGGGGAACAAAAATTTGCATAAAAATACCAGAAAAGGTAAAAAGGCTAAAAGACGGGGTAATCATTAGCAGAGATAAATGTAGCATTATAGGAAATTACAACAAATGATGTGTCAGGGTCTCCACGGGAACAATGAAAGCCCATAAAAACCACAAAAATCCTCTTGGGTTGGTCAACAGAATGAAGGCTATTTCATAGTTTTGGGAGAAAAGAGAGTAAACAAAAATAAATAGCAAAGACACCCTCCCTAAAATGCTTCTACAGTGGAATGGTCCTTTTTCAAGTCATGGGGAGCCATTCCTCAGATTTTGGTTGGTCTGTGCCTTTTTAACCCTCGTTCCTCGCTGCGGATGTTTGACTCAGAGAATGACGTAAAGATAAATGTTTATTCTGACGGACGATGTGTGATTATTAGTCTTGTCAGAGAGTCTTTGGTGCTCAGACTCTTCAGTGAGATTCTGATTGAAGAGTATTTGCTCTGAGCAGCAGCATTTTCTGTACCGCCATGGAGTCTGGATGCTGGCAGTGGTGGCGGTGGCTGATGACTCTGCTGATACTGATGAATGATGCAGTACATGAATCTGGGAGGACTGGGTGGAGACGTCCTCCACCCAGTTTCACCTCAGATTCTATGATACTGTATATCTATAATTAATTCTGTAAACAAATCGTTCCTCACGATATAAAGGTTAAAAAAAGTCCCTTTAAAGATACAAAACTATGATTAATGATGAACCTGGCTTCTTCATTTCAAAACTGTTTTTTTTTTTTAGAGTTTTCAATTAGAATATTACATTTTTACAAAGTTTGGCACAACAGGAAAAATCCCGCGGCCCTAAATCCTACTATAAACTCTTATTACATAGTCATGATCAGGACCGATTAACAAAAACTAAGAAATCAGCTTAAGAAAAAGAATTAAAAGAGAAAAGAAAAGAAATGAGGCCGCTGCTGGGACTGGACCTTTTTCTCTGTTGAGGGACCTCAAGGATTCCCGGATGTATTTCTGACAGGAAACTCTCACATCCAAATTGGCCACAAGAATTCAAACATCCAGAGCAATTTAGTTGCAGTGTCATACCTTCAATACAACCACAGCTGTCATGTTTTCTCTCCTACCTCCTCTGCTGTTTTGTGTCCAAACACCATCTGATGAACAGAAGACGCCACAAAGATCATCCTCATAAAAAAGAAAAAGAAAAAAAGCAGAATTCCCCGGGACCCTCTTCAAGGACCAAGTGAAACGTCAGCTAAATGAAGAACGGCAGCGATACTCAGCCAGAGGACAGCTTCCTCACTCTCCCTTTTTGTTTTCCCCCCTCTGAGCTGGATAAATCATCTCAAGGTTCCTCAGTGATCCCCCGTGTGGCTTTGGGATTTATCATTTTCAGATAAAAGCTTTGGTGCTCGTCAACGTTCAATCTCACCTCAGCCAGGAGTTTATGAGAGATGGCGCTATGGTGGTTACCTGGTTACACAACAGATTGCCAAAGGTAGGCGGGACAGAAGAATCCGTCGTGTTTGCGCCATTAAATTGTCCACAAACATCACCATTCGCTCTTTAAAATGCGTTTTATGGTCATTTTTCAAAAGCGTAAATGAAGCCAGGTGACGTCGCTGAAGGGAACGACATTCCTCTCAGTTCTTCAACAATGCACTTTACACGGTTTATGTAGTATAAAGAATATAAAAAGGCCGTTTTTGACTCATAGGTTGCCTCTCCAGCCAGTCAAACATACCTTAGCGATGACATCACAAGTAGCGTATCACGCTAGCGTGGAACAGGACGGAGAGTCCGGAACAAAAACCGCTGATAAACTAGAAAAAAGCAGCCAGAGATCTCAAACCTCCACCAGGGCCCAACGGTACCATAGGACTCTGTGATCAAAGGGTCTCTGCCATGAGCAGAAGCATGGAATCTGGTGGTGGTGGTGGCCGATGACTCTGCTGAGGCTGAAGAATGCTTGCACTCCCGTTGTATGAACTGCAAAATGCGAATAAAGTTTGATGCAATGGTTCAATGCATTCCGACTTTTTGTGTACCTTAGAATCGATATTGTTTTGCAAATAATTGTCATATTTTTCTTGTTATTTAAAAAAACAAAACAACGGAATGCTCTTGCTAAATGCTAATTGCTTTTTTTTTGACCAAATGTTTGTAAAATTACTAACATTCTCAGTGCAAAAAAAAAGAAAATACAATTATTTACTTTTTATTACTATGCATAATGCATAAATGAATGGATTTAACTTAATGTCTTTATATGGTCACCAGATTTTTTATGGGGAATTTCTGGCAACCATAGATGTTGGTTAAATTATTCAGAGTATTTTTCTTTCCATTTTTGTTTTGTTTTACAGTGTTGGGTTTGTATTTGCCTCATTTTTCAGAACAAATATCAAAATATTCACAAGGAAATTAACAGGGGGCAAAAAAATGGAGGAAATCCACACTAGCTTGCTCCGTGGTTATTCACCATTTCTGTCTGAACGTAAACACTTCCTGTAGTTCCTGGAGTTTTTTTCTGAAGGTATCGCTGGTTCATGCCTCCGTGAACTAATGCTAGTAGTATTATAATTCCTGAAATAACACAGCCGTCTGTTTCTCTGAATCTAGTCTGGCTCCTGCTTCCCTCATCTGCCAAATTCTCACTTTGCAAACGGCGCTGATGTTCCCGCCGGCCCAGCGCTCAGCCGGCTCGCTCCCAAACATGTAAACAGATAAACACAAACACGGGGAATTTGCATGCATCGCAAACACTGTGCAAAAAAATGATGAAGTCGGCGTCTACGTTCGCTCTCCTCCCTCGACAGAAGAATAAGTCACTACACATCCTCGTCCGGGATGAAGATTACAGCGGGGAAAGTTTATGCAAGACAAACAGAAAAAAAAAGAGTTTATAAAGGTGTTGTTAGTGCTACTTTTCAGCTGAAAAAACACTAAACTAAATACTTGCTGTATACATTTTATACGCTGACCAGAGATACGCTTCACACGATTATCCTCAAGTATACGTGTGTGTACTTGAAACTTTACATGTGTGCTTGTACATTGAAAAGGTGATACCGAAAATACATGTGAGGCCTTACTGTTTGAGTAAAATCCTGCAAATGAGTTATAATGCATTCGTTTTTATTTGTTCTATTATAGTCCTCTGAATATAATATAAAATAATATAATATAATATAATATATGGTCTGATAAAATGTCAGCTTAACTTTGATATGAAAGTTCAGCGTGTCTGTTTAACATCTCCCGCACAAACACACACACACACACACTAAGACACAAACACACAGATGCATACACCCACACACTAACACACACACACATACACTAACACACACACACACACACACACACACAAACACACTCACACACACACAAACACACAGATGCATACACCCACAAGTACATATACTCACTAACACACACATACGCACACTAACACACTAACACACACAGACACAAACACATACACTACCACACAAATACACAGATGCATATACCCACACTAACACTCACACACAAACACACACTAACACAAACACACACACTAACACGCATGAATCCACACACGAGTACATATACTCACTAACACACACATACGCACACTAACACACTAACACACACACTAACAAACCAACACACACACTCACTAACAAGCTAACACACACACACACACCAGCACACTAACCTACACTCACACACACAGTAACACACAGACACCAATACACTAACAAACACACACACACACACTAACCTATTCTCACACACACGGTAACACACGCAGACACACACACAAACACACACACACACACACACGCACACACACACACTAACCTATTCTCACACACACGGTAACACACGCAGACACACACACAAACACACAAACACACACACACACACACACGCACACACACACATCTAGCAGCAGCTGTGGGGGGAAACCAAAATAATCTCCGGTTTAGTTTTGAAAACCATCAATCAGGTCGGAGGACACGCCGTGTTCCACCTCAAAGATGGAGAAAAGGTTATTCACACTGGGTGAACCTTCAGATACAGTCGTCTGCTCTGACAGCTTTCATGAAAAACCTGAGGAGGAGGAGGAGGAGGAGGAGGAGGAGGAGGAGGAGGAGGAGGAGGAGGAGACGGACTCTTCAGATGGAGGTTGCGGTGGGGTCCAGCCAACACCGGGGAGTGGTCCCACAGAGGACAACTAGGCCGATTCTGTCGTCCTCGGTGTCCCCGGTATACTCCTGAAAAGCCCCCCAATCCCCCCCGTTGTACTAATTGATCCCTCTGATTAACCTCTCAGAAGAATTACAAAGTTGTGTGTACGAAAAACAAGTAACTAGTGTTTAATGTATAAAACGTTAGATAAAAACATGATGTATTGAAGCTAGATAGAAATTATGGCACGAAAACTTTCGGACTCAGAGCTCCAGCTATTTTTTTACACAATTGAATGAATGAACGTACATCAGAACTTTTTACGTTTTGCATACGGAGAAAATATTCCTGTTTGGCCCGAAGGAAGTTAAAAGTCAGGGCTCACCTTGAAACCATGACACCAAAACCGGCCAATTAAGTTAGAAATATTGGGGTAGTTGTGGATTCTGATATAAATTCTAACGTCCTCATAAAGACGATAACAAAATCCGCTCAGTACCGGCTCCAAAATACTGCAATAACAAAAGGATTTTCTGTCCTGACAGGAAAACTGAAAAATGTCTTCATGCTTTCATTTTTTTTTAAGCAGGCTTGACTTCTTTAGTCCGTCTGACTAAAAAAATCAATCGGACGGTTGAGTCAGATTGAGGATCCAGACAAACACATCACACCAGTCCTCAAATCCCGACATCTGCTTAGTTCTATTTCTAGAACTTAGTTGTTCTAGAAATAGAACTACAGGTCTACAAGGTACTGAAAGTTCTCACACCTGAACCGAGCTGGTTCCAGGGCTAGTTCAAAGCCAGAGCCTGACTTAGTACCAGTTCTGTGTTTTTCAAACAAGCACCTAAGCACCAGCTAAAAACTGGTACCAAACAAGCACCAACTAATTGCTGGTCTAGAGTCAAGATCGCAACCCTCTTTGGAGTTGAACCAACTAAGCACTGGCAATAGAACCAGCACCGAACTAGCACAAGGTTATTTTAGGCTGAAAAGGGGTAAGGAACCGGCCTGTTAGTGATGTAGTAATGTATATATATATATATATATATATATATATATATATATATGCTGCAGATCCTTCGGCTGTTACATCTAAATTTACTAATTAACATTACTAAAAACCATTTCACGGATTATTTTAAAATGTTACACACCGATAGACCTTAGTTCGAGGAAGAAGAGGTCTGTTTTTGGAAGAAGTGGGTTGCATAGTTTACTCACTAGTACAACAACCTCTTTGAAGCCTTTCAGTCTGGTTTTGGCTCCGCCCACAGCACAGAAACATCTCTGCTTAGAGTCACAAATGACCTACGGATGGCAGCAGATGCTGGTTCACCTTCCCTCCTGATTCTCCTTGATTTGTCTGCTGCCTTCGACACAGTTGACCATGGAATACTCCTACACCGCCTACATCACACCACTGGACTCACTGCCACCGCCCTAAACTGGTTTCAGTCCTACTTCACTGACAGAACAGAATACGTTTCCCTTGGAAGTTCAAAGTCCCGGACACACATCGTCACCTGTGGGGTCCCCCAGGGATCAGTCCTTGGCCTCATTCTCTTCATACTATACATGCCCCTCCCCCTTGGCCGTGTCATCAGTCCATATGGACTCTCATTCCATTTTTATGCTGATGACACGCAAATCTACATAAAAACTGACACATGTTCCTTCGCAGCCTCTCCATCCTCATCGTCATCCTCATCTCCCCTGTCAACTCTCCGCGCTTGTCTGGAGGAGATAAAGGTGTGGATGAAAAACAACTTTCTCCAGTTGAACAGCTCCAAAACCGAAGCTATTTTAATTGTCCCCCCACATCAGACCCAGTCATCCTCCATAACCAGTATTACCTTCTCTGGTCAAGACATTCCCCTCTCTTCATCAGTCACCAACCTCGGCGTAAGATTTGACCCTCAACTCACTTTTGAATCCCACATCAAACACATCTGCAAGATGTCCTTTCACCATCTCAGGAATATTTCCAAACTCCGTTCTTCACTCACCTTGAGTGATGCTGAAAAGCTGGTCCACGCGTTCGTCTCCTCCAGACTGGATTATTGTAACGCACTTCTCATCGGGATCCCTGATAAAAGTCTTCAAAGACTTCAGGATGTTCAAAACAGTGCTGCAAGGATCCTGATGAGAGTTCGTAAACACGAACACATCACCCCTGTTCTTCATTCCCTTCATTGGCTTCCCATCTCCACCAGGATTGATTATAAGATCTCTCTCCTCACTCACCAGTGCAACCATGGTAACGCACCCCCCTACCTGAAAGAACTACTCACCCCACTGACCTCAACACGATCCCTTCGTTCTACCCGCTCATACCGCCTCCTCCTTCCCCGGACTAAGCTCAGCACCACGGGTGATCGGGCCTTCTGTTCTGCTGCCCCTCGTCTGTGGAATGCCCTCCCTGACCATCTGAGGGCTCCACAGATGACTGACACATTTAAAAAAGGACTTAAAACTTTCCTTTTTATCAGAACCTATAACTTTAATTAACATTGCTGCTTTTTGGTCAGGCTTTTATATTGTTATTATTTAAGTTTTTATTGATGCTTTTATCTACTTTTGCTTTGTAGCACTTTGAGATTTGATCCAAATGTAAAGTGCATTATAAATTAAATGTATTATTATTATTATTACTAGGTGGGAACTCTATCTCCAAAAGTTTCGACCATAATTTCCCAACAGTTGTTCCAATTTAGTCCAAATTTGGTGCAAAAGTATCATCTCAAGGAGGATTGCTTGTACAATGCAGGGGATTTGGGACTTTTTGGACATATACCCTTGCTGTTAGGGACGACAGCATTGGCCTGGTTTACACACTGTACTTTTAAGCTTTAAGCTACTTTTAAAATACTGAATGAAGAAACCCCGTTAACAGAATTAACGTTGTTCCCTGAGGGTCCTGACGATGCAACCCCGATTATATTACATTTCTGCTACATAATCTTAAATGTTAAAACGTTAATAAACACTAGGAACAATTTATGTCTCACATGTTCCTTTATTCTATCATAGAATAAAGGCTGTAGGCTCACCGCCTACAGTAACAGGACGCTATTTCCTGAAGGTGCATGAATTAATCCTGATACGCCGTTTTCTGGTGCAACCAGGAGATTACATATACTCACTTTAAAATGAATCACATTTTATGTTATTCTCTGACATATAAACGGATAAATTCATTCTTGAACACGCCTCAGCTCCCAAAGACGCCGCGGTGAAACCATGATGCAATGCAGCCACGAAAAAACGCGAGGCAAATCCTCACATTGAGCTTTTTCTCTATAGCTGTTTGTTTCTCCACCTCCACGAGCAACAGAGCCAAACAAACAATCGTTTGTCCTCTGGAGGTTGTCAGCCGGAGACAATCGAGGCAGTTGGAAGGACAAGTGAATACACTGCGAAGACCCGACCGAACCCTTCATCACAAAGCCTGTGCTTCCCAGACAGACAGTGAACTTCACACGTCTAAGAATGAAAGGCTGCTCCGGGTCAGAATTATTATTATTATTTTTTTTATAAACCAAATGAAGGTTTGCAGAAAAATCCAATTTTCAATCGAAGCTGGTATCTGGCCAGTACAGACGGTCTGCCACCAACCCAGACTCTTGTCTAAATAATTAATAATCCACAATATGAGGGCCTTGGCGAGCCTCATTCCTTTGTGCACAGCCTCATCACCAATTTAAATTAATTTTTGCAGCTGGAGGTCTTCTCGTCTGCTATCACGTAGACACGGGTCGGCGAAGGTGGTTTTATCAAATGGGTCTTATTTAAATAATAGTTGCTACATTTTTGGTTCCGGAAAGGAGCTCGGACTGATTATCAAACATTTGTTTCAGGACTTCCTTTCTTGATGTGGACCTGTGGACCAAATGTTCACACCTCGCAGCTTTGCTTGAAGGTTACATGGGAATTTGTCCGTCCATGTTTTGTTTGGATCTGGAGACGCTTTACGACCGTGTCCCGTTGGCGTTGGGGAGGTACTGTGAGTTGAACGGGCAGCAGTTGAGGTGAGGAGAACATGTAGTTTGGGAATGCGTGGAATTTCATCTCTCTTTGCAGATGACGTGGTTCTGTTAGCTTCACCAGTCCACGATCTTTAGCACGCGCTGGATTGGTTTAAGTATCTCAGGCGTTGTTCTCCAATGAAGGTTAAATGTCCAAGACCTGGACATCAATAGTTTGATGTGGCATCAAGGAGGTTAAGGGTCTGGTATCAGTGATGATCTCTGGGTAGAGACTGAAAGAATGAGGGCAAGGATACAAGAGGCTGAAATGAGCTCCTTTTGTCGGGTGGCTGCGATCAGCCTTAGAGATAAGGTTTAGAGTTCACATTGGAAGGAGCTAGTTAACGGGTCTCCAGGATGCCTCCCATTGGATGTTTTCCAGACACTTCCAACTAGGAGGAGACCCCCCCCCCAACTGCAGGGGCCATATATCTCACCTGTAGTCCCTCGTGATGGGATTCGATTGGATGTCGCTTTGGATGTCGGGAATACAGTTTTTGCCGACTACCGCCGCAACCGAATCCCAGATATGCAGAAGAAAAAGGAATGGGATGTTAGATTATAGTTGCTACCAGGTAAATATGCAATCCACTCGAAATTGGAATGTCGAGGATGATCTCTTTCAAACTGACGCGCTTCTCTCCAAGTTGCTAGGCAACCTGAGTCACCTCCGAGATGTGCGTCAACGTTAACCGAGCAAGAAATAGCATCTAACATTTGCTTTGTTTCACCTTTAATTACTCACGAGAAATGTAAGTGTGTTCTTGACCTTAAGAAAAACAGTAATTAATCTCGGAATGGGGTTTAGACTGAAAGATCCACTTTCCACTTACTTTATGTCTCCTCTTATGACGGCTCTTTGTCGCCAAGCAAACGTGTTCATGTCTTATCCTTCACAAGGTCTTCGGGACATTGACTGTTAATAGAGGAATGGATGGATTAATGTCACATGTTGTAGTGCCAGAGTAAATCTTGTAATATAATCTTATACGCTTTCGAGGAGATGAAGGAGAGGAAGTCTCTGTTGGGCTTTCTCCACCTGGACGGGTTGTTGTGTTTGTGACAGTCTTGTTTTATAGATATGTTATAAATGAAAATGGAACCGTCATGGAGTAGAAGGTAAGTTAAAGTTATCATCAATCATGTCCTATAGTCATACAATTCCCTTCTGGAACATATACTGTATATTTACGTTAAAGTTTTACTTCTCTATCTATAAACAGAATAGGTAAGTGAGAGTCTCACCTTGTTTTTTATATTTTATCACCTTGCAAATTTTATTGGCTGGAAAGACATCGCATGACTAGATACTGCAAGGACCAGCTATCGATTCTATTAGAAAAATGAATTAATATGACTTAACTTTGCTATAACGGTGTCATAAAAGGTGTTATTGTCATTTCTGGGATTACTAGTAATCTACAGAGGGTGAAGTTATCCAATAAACCTGATAATTATTGTAAATATATGATATTTATTGTATATGTGGCCAGACTAAAGTGGACCTTCATTGTAAAAAAGGGCAACCTTAAGGAAAACTCCAATCCTCAAGGCAAGTTGTTCCAACAGTTTTTGGTTTTATCAATTTATGACCGCAACGTTGTGAAATGGAAAACTTGAAACTGTTGGACCAAATAGGATTTTTAAGTAAACAGAAGAAAGAAATATTGAATTGTTTCATAAACTAAATCAAATGAGTTGCTCTAACTATCTTGAGATTCTGGTTTAACGTCGGCCTCATTAGATTATTTTACTGGAAAAACCCAGTAATTGTATTTGGACCTATGAAGGGTTCATGCTTTGGACAAAGAACCGAGTCGACGGAGCATTAAGGGAGGGACTTTCATCGACTACATCCTGTGTGTTCAACATTAGTCGTTATTTCTGGGACTGTCTGCAGGTCTTTATATTTTGGACCGCCCTGAACCAGAACAGGACCGGGTGGATAACTGTTGGATGGCAAACCCTCAGCAGAATGTAGAAGTCACAACTTTTCTTATTGTGTGAGGTTTTTTTTCTATCTGCTCCACTGGAACATTTGTTCATTTTATTTTCTCATGTTTGAACTAAATATTTTACGAGAACTTTTTTTTTCCGTTATGTCCCAAAAAAGTCGGGGATATGATGAAAACGTCACTGCCGCCGCCGCATCCGACGCCACGGGTCCTTGGTGTTAGCCTCATAACTCAAAAACTACATCATTGATCACTTTAGTACCAGGAAAAACTAAATGGATTTTTGTATATTTGCGACAATAGGTGAAGCTTTATCTCCAAAAGAATCCCGGCCATCATTTTCTCAACTGTTGGTCGAATTTAGTCCAAATTTGGTGCGTAGCAATCGACTGAGGGACATCTATCTCGACAATATCATATTTTACTCTAATACTTCATACTCACTTCGGGGAGCTTTATTACGAAACATACTATGAGCATAAATCCACGTTCCAGTCGCGGAGTATAATCAGGGGTGAGACGCGACTATCCGGATGTAGTTTGAACGCTGTCTTCTGTAAGTGCATTAAATAAAGTTAGTGAAACCACAAAGGTCTAGGTTTTTATGCATACGAAACATAAATTATCTGAATAATTAGCAGGCATAGCCTTTATTGTCGGAATTATTAGTGTGGAAAAAGGAAAGATCAATTATCTGAGTAACAAACCAAACCAGTTGTCTTAAAAATAAACAAACTCAAAAAAATCTACTAGCCAAAGTGGCCTTGACATTTTGAGTTGTCCTTTTCTTTTCTTTTTTACAGTGTCGAGACGGAAGGCTCCATGCTCTGAGACTCATTTCAGGTTCCATGTCTGTCAAATATAGACATCGGCCATCAGCTGGATCGGCTGCAATCACGCAGCAATTTCCCCGGCTCTCCTGCCAATCGCTGCGCCGGCGGCGTCGCAGCCAGCGACCGTCTGTCGCCCCGGGACGGCTGTGATGTGTTTACTGTCAGCGTGGAATCATGATGAATGGACATAGATGAGTAGATGGATCTGGTTTAATTCCATCACCCAAAGCTAAACCGTTGGGATTCGCTCATCCTTTTCAGTCGCCACACCTTTATATAGGTTACTTCATTATTCATGTATTCATCCAGGCTCAAAGTATTTTTTTTTTACTGCTAAGCCACCAGAGTGGGCTCTAATTCCCTTTTCACTTGCAAAACCATCTGGGTCAGACCCCTGAGTCTCGGGAGAACTGAGAGCTCCGACGTTAGAGAATAACACTTCGATTTATTTGACCTTACATGGTTTTCAAAAGCTCCGTACAGAATGTCGATGTCGGGTTTCTGCAGGATAAGGTGTTGAAGGGTTAATTTAATCCCGAGCTTTTTTATTATTACCGGAGAGGCGGGATCAAATCCAGGTCACTGTGGTAAGGGCTGGCGTTGGAGATAAAAACCAGTACAGTAACCCCGGACAGAACCAACGCAAACATGCAGAGAACACGCAAACTCTTGTGAAGCTGGCAGAGGTGGATTGGAAACCCAGTAGAGGCAAACCAAACCCACGGCGCCACAGGGTCACCCCGTAACAGTGACGGTAACTTTTGGAAACATTCAACAACCAAAGGAAAGGACAGTGACACTGGTGACGGTTTTTAAGTTCCTGCTGTCCTAGAAGGAACCAAGTCAAAGGTTCTGCACTGTAAAACAAGAGTAAAGACAATTTTCATGCTATAAAATCTTTCGGTAACTTTGTAAATGAAGCATTAAACGGAGATTTCTTTGAAATCTTTTTCTTTTCTCACCGGCAATTTGCGCAATTTCTCCCAAACAGCTTTTCTGTTTTTGAGTGGTTGGTTTGGGTGGACAAGGAATGAAGGGGGACAGGCAACAAAGGCAGCTGAGGTGGAATTTCATTTTGTTGCCTTACAATCGAATCTACCTGCATCGATCCTGGCTGTGCCTCAGGATGACCTTCGGTCCAAACAATATCTGACACCGTAATGACGGAGTCGATATTGAAGGGTCAGAAGGGTCTTTGTTCCGGCTCCCCCCGGGAAGAGAAATTTTTCTCTGCACCCAGCTGCATCAATGTTCCAGTCAACTGGTTGCTCCATCTGTCTTCCCCTGAGGAAACCACAGACATGGCTCAGCTCAGATGTCAGTCATAATTTGGCCGGTCTAAGCCCCGCCCTCTGTTATTAGCACGTTTATTATATATATAACGGTTTGTTTTATTCTTATTACCTTATACAAAATCATCTGACAAATAATTATCTGAGAAATAAAGATGCAGCATTTTTCTTATATTTACAGATAATTTTACCCGTAATATTTATTATATGTCAGTATTAAGAATTTTATTATATTCTATATATATATATGTCAATAAATATATAAAATATATTTTATAGATAAAAATAATTGGAATAGGAATTCGTCGGAAAAATCTGAATTACTCGGAAGAAATAGGAATTCATCGGAAAAAAAATGACATGTCCTGTAACGCTGTATGTAATCAATCAAAGTAGACATCAATATCATTATCGACCTCACACGCACGATAACGATGTCTCTGCTCAGTTTCAGTCGTTTCTTCTCCTCCGTATCTTTTTTTTCTCTGTGGGCTTCTTCACACCTGAGCGTCGCTCTCGCTCAACTCAACAGGTGTGTTTCAGCGAACGGAGATAAGAAAAGAAACCATCCGAGAGAAAACAGAGAGGATTCGGAACAGTAATAACCACGATATGAGGGATGGAAGTAAAAGAAATGATACAAACAGAAAGTGATGGATTGAGTCTCATTGGATTTATTAACATCGACCTATAACCTTTAACGTAAACGACATATTAACGTTTTATTTTAGACACTTTTCATTATTTGTAACACTCGATTAATATTCATCATTTACGGCGTACAATTTGCGATTCTTCAAGTAAAGAAAAAAGGTACCAAAACTAGGAACACGCCCACTTCCTCCTAAGCTTTGATTGGCCACAGTGAGGCGGGATCTTCGTGTGTCAATCACTGCTACAATAAACAGGCAACTATTTCCTATTCATCACCCAATGTCAAACTTGACTGGAGTCTTTGTTTACCTGAAGACATCATAGCAGGTGGACTGGAAATACATCCCAGAATAATTAACTTCAGCCGAGTAGCTCTTCAGTAACTGCCTGATGAATATTATTATCAACTGATTGACAGGCAGGAGAGGAGCGGTAGGGCGTCGACATCTCTAGATGGAGGAACGGTTTGTTAGCCGCGACTCACTCAATAATATAAATTATATTATATACAATGAACCGGGCTTCTACTGTCGTCCCCGACAGCAAACGTATATCCCAGAAAAGTCCCCCAAACCCTGCGTTGTACAAGCAGCAGATTGACCTTCTTGAATTAAATGTGATAAATGTTAAATGTTAAAAGTTTTTCCATACTATTTTTGGTAAAAAGAAAAAGGTAACTGCGTAAAACAGAGTAAAATATGAATTATTAGTAGAAAATATGATATATTATACGAGATAGACTTAAAACACATCCTCCAGTTGATTCATAATTTGAACTCAATCTTAAACAGATTTAAGAAGTTATGGCCCTAAACTTTTTTGGCCCTTTGTTAAAAACATAGAACCGAAAATCAATCCATCTCTTCTTCACACTAAAGGCTTTGGGAGTGTCGAATTCGAAGGAAATAGTTTTTGAGTAAAGTCCGTAAAACAGTGTTTTCATTCAAAAATGAGAAAAAGCTGTTTGAGTAAAATTCCTCGCATACCTCGTATCTACAAAACGGTAACTTCTCAGGAAATAGAAAATATCTAGTATTGGCTATGACTATACAATCTTAACATCCACTTTTAGACGGATTTCCCTACAACAATCGCTTCATCTTTGCCTCGTCGTTGAACTTCTTCAGCGGCGATGCGTCTGATGGCGGCGCAAACAAAAAAGCTGATTACTGGGCAGAACCATCTAGATTGCCCTGTCTCTCTTAGCATCCCGAGGTATCGTGACACCTCAGAACGGATAGACCTGCTCGGCCTGGCGTTCACTTGTTTCCGAGATAGTATCTTTCCCGATAAGTTCCCATTTCCAAGCCCTGCCCCAAACAATATAAATGTATATGAGGCTAAACTAGGCCAGGACAGAATCTGAATTTCAATCCATGGCATTTTTTTTGTTTAGAGCTGCAATTTTGGCAGTGAAGCACCTGCAACAGCGGGAATATCAATCAGAAGCTGTCATTCTTATGTCTCCGAAATATGTTATGAGTGAGACTCCACTCTCCTCAGTGGGAATGGCGGTGGCGAGGGTATCTACAATAATCACCAGCGGAGGCAGATGTCACAGATCGTTTTTTTTTTTTTTCCCACGCCACATGAATTATTCCTCCGATATTAAGTGCCGGCGACTCTGTCACCTGTTTCTCTCCCCCGCGCTACTATCCACAGCTCCACATCCTCCCGGCGCCCTCCATACATTAAACAGCAACATTAGCAGAACTTTATTGGAATGACGCTCGCAGATATTTGGCGGCGGAGGCTCCAACGGAAAGCGGCTGATGATGGATCGTGAAGTATTTCATCTATCGGGATTAATGGAGATCCGTTTAGCCTTCGAATATTGAGCCGCTGAAATATATTTTAGTCACCGTGGAGCCCCAAGACCTGAATACATTTAGGGGAGGGGAGGTTTAGGGTTAGGACTGTGCTGCATGAGGAATAACAGATTTAGGATATTCTGAGATTTCCATCGTTGCTCCTTTAAAGGAGCAGTCTGTAAAATCTAGGCGTATCTCTTTGATTATATGGACTATGGTATTGAGTTTTTGTAATAGTACAGCTTACATCTCCTCGTCCGCCTGTGTTGCCATGTTTGTACCGTAGAACAAACTTAACAAAATGCTCTAGAGAGGAACTCTTTTTTAAAAAATATCTTTTTATGTTGAAGCAGCAGGAAGACGATGAAGGAACGCTTCAAATGGATCCTACTATTTCGAAGAAGAAACAAACTTCAACTTCAAGAGGTTTGGATCGTGGCTTTGCAGCTTCCTCTCGCCTCGACCACGTCGCTTCCTGTGGCTCATGGGCAGATTAATCGCCGCATTCCCTCTCCCCCCTGGCGAAGGGAGATGTCCGAGTTGAATTCCCTTTGTGAACCCAACTAGTTTGCCTCTCAGTGGTTTCACGAGTTGGATCTCCCTGTTTTCCTTTCTTTTTATGCTGAGGTTTCAGGCTCTGGTTCTTTTTCCCGCACTGAAGAAGAAGAAGAAGAAGTACAATTCTCTATTTATGTAAATTTGGGTTCTCCTCCCCTGAAAGACGGGACCCTCCCCACGGCAAATGTCAAGGATATCACAAGGCCGAAAAAAATAATTAAGTTTTATCTTTATTTAGGGAGGAAGTCGCATTAAATTTAAAAACCTCTCATTCCCCTTATGAGAAAAAACTCTGGCAACAAAAACAACGTTGTTTACAAAAAAATAAAAAAATGACGTGTAACTAAAATAACTCATAGATAGGAGCTTCTCAAGAAAAACAAGTACTAGTTTCTTTACAATGCTTTTAAACGTATCAATTAATACAAAGTGCATCCAACATTTATACTATTTGTTATATTACTTGTTAGCTGTGACCTAAGCTAACAAGTGAGCTGGTATATTCATTTATTCTTATTTTGACGAATAAATAACCAACTTTTAGGAATATAAGTAAATCGGGGTACCCCAGAGTTTGACAGCTGACTGGATGACATCATTCTGGCCCTTGAAGAGTCTTGGACAGGTGGAATCCAGAATCTGACGGACGTATCCATCTTAGCCAGAATAAAACGAACAGAGGAGCAGATATTTGCGTGAGAATGTGGAACTGGGAGGAAGTGCAGGTTTGCATATTTCGGGCCACGCCGCTGATTGACTCCCGGCTGAACCTCATTAGTGAGTTCTGAGACATTTCATGCAGGCGGGAGGAAGAGAGGAGGTTTCAGAGAGCATGAAGGCCAAACCGGCCGCTTCCCATGACAATACCAAGGACATCCCCGTAGAACCGCAACAAAGTCCGTGACTCGTCGCATATTTCTGTTTCACGCAACGGGAGTGGAGCTGAGAACAAGTAAAGCAACCCCATAATGAGGCGTTTCCCAGTTCCCGTGACATTTTCCTAATAAGAGTCGCTTTTGAGCTTTTGATAGGCGACAGACATCGGCGCCGCTCGGAAACACAAAGTCTAATTTGTTTGGTCGTTGTTTGCTGAGCGCAGAGCGAGCAAAGCACCGTTTTTTTGTTGTTGTCAACATCTATTAAAGCTCTGAGATAAATGATAAAAGTAGTTTTCGTTAAAGTCTCATAATTCCAACTGTTGGTGAAAGAAGAAAGTTTTTTTTAATTCAACTATAAACTTCTTCTGCTCATTGCTGATTTTAAGTTAAACCCAAATGACTAAATCAACTTTATAAATATCCAGACAGGTAAGAGCTCAATTAATTCATTTCTCAGGGTCAGGAACATTTCATTTGTTTCTATGTGGGTAAAATGTGTTTTAACACAGGAAATACCAACGTTCCTACCCTCACATGATTTTATTTTGGATTAAAAAATCGGCTATAACTTCATTTTTTTCATTTTTTCAGGACCAGGAGGACTCTCCATTTGGACCAGTTGGAATTCCACTTATGTCCACTAAGGTAGTATCTGTAAATACTGCAACCTTTGGCTGTGAAATAAATCAGTGTTTATGATCAAATCTAGTATTGTGCAAAGTAAAATATTTCATCATTTTTATTTTATAATGGTTATAAAATCCAGGTAGAGGCTAAAGTGATGGTTCTGTGGAGAGGTTTTAAAAAAATGAAAAGGGTTTCCTCTCAGTTGTAAAATAGCAAACTCCAGTTATAGATAGAGAGAGAGAGAGACAGAGAGAGAAATAGAAACCAGCCAACTCCACACGCCAGAAACACCTGAAATGGACACCTGTGCGTACTCAACCAGTTCTTCCTCTCACTAAGGGGAAAAGGAGCCATGAAATTCCATAATATTGCATAAAATTACCGACATTTCGGGGATATATCAATAAATATCCTTTGATAGTTAGGAGTTTAATCAATACAACTTTGATGTTCCATTCTTTAGTTTATATTTTCTATATTTATAGCATAAAATGTAGGTTAGGTACATTTATATTTCATTAATACTGTGATGACTCTTCTTCATAGTCCCCCACCTGAGGAACACCATTAGGCGTCGGAACCAGTTGCTATTTTTTCCTGATATTTCTGATATTTTACAATAAATGAAAACGTTTGAATCCATCTTGATTGGATCTTTATGCGCCGAAAAGTAAAAACACGCAGCTTCTGTTTGGGTGCAGTTGCGCATTGGATTTCTTTCTCAGTAAAAAACGGAACATTTGTTGGCCATCATTAAGATTAGAGACAATAAATCATAACTTATGCAACGAAGCACAGATGCACAATTGAAAAACTACAAACAACCCAGATTGAAGATTGCCGCATGCAGCCGCGGCACACAGCTGTCATTTACTCTTCACAGTTGCCATCCCTACGGTAGTGCAGAGGTTTATTCGATTAGCTGTGTTCCTGCTTTGCTAATTTGTGCGGAAAAAATAATTATACTCAGATGACATCCTTGGAAAACACATTTCCACTTTATTTGTTTGCAAAGGTGGAAAAGTCTAAAACTTGAGGGGCAACAAAGAAAAACTCCTGAGCATCACTGGAAAGAAGGAAGGGGTAATGAGCAAGTTTCACATCTCCAACAAAGCGTGGAAGCGTCTTCTGCTCTCGCCTTCAAGATGTTACTGGTGTTTGGAAGTGATTTTTTTTTTAAGATTTTATTCAAAGACATCAACAACAGCAAGAAAACGATACTTTTCAAGTTAGATCTAGATCTTTAATGAACAAGTTCAGGAAAAATAACCCTCGTTAAATGGCTACGCCGACTTCTTTCTTCTGCCACCATAAAACAGTGGAAGTGAACTGTCGCTCTTCGTGTCTGCTGCTGCAGCCAGGAGCGGCTGCACCTAAGAAAACACCGTATAAAGTGCGCAAATAGCTTCCAGGTGAACGCACTCGTCAGTTCATTAAAACTTGCGTTCCATTTACTAAACTGCATGGGCCACGTACTAAAACTAATAAGTTTATTAATTAGCCTTTTAAACACGTTTTTTTTTCTAATCGTTATCACAACACAGGTTTCGGACGAGCCTATAGTTTAGGCAACAGAGGAGCGAACGTTTGCGCTCTTGGTTGACGTGCCCCGGCTATCGCAGTGCTTTCTGGGATATGTAACATCTGGAGTGTTTGAGCTTTTTCAGAAAACACTGTTATCTGGAAATAATTCACATTTAATTTGAGGCGTTAAATCAGGGGGATTTCTTGTACAACGCAGGGGATTGGGTGCTTTCATCGACAGCATCGTTTTCTTTTTTTTTGTATCTGTATTCCAGCCTTTAAACAGCTTTATTGCGAGGACACAAAAATAAAATAAAGAGAAACCGAGTCAAGCAGAGCGCTGCTTTTTTCGCAGTCTTAAAGTTTCCTCTCCGTGAAAATAACGCAGCAAAAGAGTGGGCTGTTTATCTCACTAATGTCACTCATTTTCACTCTTAAAGCAGGGGCTTTTTGGAAAATGTGCTCTTGAACCGAACCTACCGCGCGTTAATGGAAGCGCTGCCTTCTGGAGGTGGAGGGCTGCAGCCCCTTCAGGGATCCTTGATAAAAAGCCATTAGTCTCCTGTGGGCAATACCTACGACTCTGCAGCGTGTGATGGGCTTAACATTCCACCGGTGTAGCTTTGTGTTCTGTGTTTTTATTCGCCGTACTGGAATGAATCCCCGAAGACTGATAGAAGCCAAATGAATATTTATGACCCCAAACAGTGAAGGTGAGTTCTATAGATAAACACAGGATCCACAGCCCACTCATTTCACCACAGGTTCGCCTCAGGGTGTGTGTGGAAGCTGACTGACATTGTAATAGACTTTTCCTTCTTTTTTTTTTTTTTACAGACTTTCACTGTAAGAAGAAGAACGAAGGCCTGTAACTAAATACACAAGTACTGCACTCGGGTACAAATTTGATGTTTTAACTTTATTCATTATTCCACTCCGCTGGATGTAAAGGAAAACTGTTTTTTCTTTAATGATACCCCTTTTTCCACCGTGCTGGTTCCAGGGCTAGTTCGGAGCCAGAGCCTGACTTAGCACCAGTCCTTAGCTTTTCAACAGCCTCACAACCAGGACATGGCTCTCAAAACTGGTGCCAGACAAGCACCGACTCTTGGTCTAGAGCCAAGAACCGATTAGGTCAGGTATACCGACGTACCGACGTTTTTAAGAGACATGAGAAAAAAAACACGACTAGAAAAAAAAACATAACCTGAAAAAAACGATTCTCCTTCTTTTGTTTTCTGATGCAGGATGCGGTGGTTATCCGATCGGACCGAAGAGGGCTGTGCTCACGGGAGAGAACGGCTCGTTACGCTCCGTCAATCATCGCCTTGTTCCTCAATGCAGGCGTTTTATTCCACAGCCATATAAAGAGGTCAGAGGTTGATCTGGGCTCTACGTGTTTGTCTGCATCACTGTCGAGGGTCTTTTTATAGAAACGACAGAAAGCCCTCCTGAAATCAAGTTTATCCTGATTCTAACCGCTAAAACAAAACGTTAGACATTAGAACCAGTAATAAGCGAATAAAAAGTTCCTGTTTTTCAAATTTGATTTCTGTATCTAAAAATGCAAAAAAAAAAAAAAAAAGCAATGAATTGAAATACCAGAAGATACACAGACTGTTCTGGGTTCAAATCCACATCTGCCCCCACGAGGCTTTTCTGTGGCGTTTGCATGTTCCCCTCATGTTCACAAATGTCAGCTGGGATAGGCTCCAGCCGCCGTAACCCTGAACAGTAAAGGTGAATGTTTTGAGCACCTTTCAAAACCTTATTCTCATTACAGGAGTCATGTGATCACATCTCTTAATCCTGGTCAGAATTCTGGCAGACATACTTTTCCTGAAGTAAGGAGCGGAGTATTTCTACAATCAGGTTTTTGTGCTGAAGTAAAAGATCTGAAGACGATGCCCGCCCCTGAACATGAATATTTATATCATTTCAATATTTACGACGGCGGCGTGACATAAAATCCACGCTATGAGAAAAGTCCTTCTTCCTCTTCTGGTGCCGACTGACTGTACTCCCTCTGAGACGATAGGCTCACGCAGAAACATTACATTATATGGTATTTTCTCTTTTCTAATTGTCTTTTAATTGCTGTGATTACCATACAAACAGCAGTTATTCACCAGTTTGTCATTAAGGAGCATCAGACTGCGCCGAGCAGCTAAAAATATCCGTCTCAAACGCTTTTTATGGACCAATTGTTCTGAAAAATAAGCGTGAATTAAATTTGATGGGCTTGTTGATGCTCTTTGAAATAAATAAATAACAATGAAATGTATCTATTATATCTAAAAAAATTGAGTCAAAATTATTCACAGTTAAGACTTTTTTGTTTTTTTTGTTCCTGATCTTACACAACATTAACAAAGTTTTATCTGGTGATAAAACTTCATGACTTTTAGCTGTTTATTTTTACCCTAAATTATGCTATCAATCCTTTTTTTCATGTTTTTAAAAACAAAATTGATATAGATGAATATGATATAAAAGAGAAGAAAAAGCAAGATTGTGACATGAAAGTGTCACAATTAACAAAATTAAAAACGGACCCGCTCCATGGGTTATCGGGCTTTCTGTTCTGCTGCCCCTCGTCTGTGGAATGCCCTCCCTGACCATCTGAGGGCTCCACAGACGACCGATACATTTAAAAAAGGACTTAAAACTGTCCTTTTTAGCAGAACCTATAACTTTAATTAACATTGCTGCTTTTTGGTCATGTTTTTATATAGTTGTTATTTTATTTTTTACTCATGCTTTTATCTGCATTTACTTTGTAGCACTTTGAGATTTGATCCAAATGTAAAGTGCATTATAAATTAAATCTATTATTATTATTATTATTATTATTATTATTATTATTATTATTATTATTATTATTCATTGATGGAACTGTCCAATAGCAGGAGAACAAGCCCCTCCCACTTCATACAGCCCTCCAACTTATAAAGCTCCTCCCACTGATTCACCTCCTCCCATGGATTTGGCCCCTCCCACTTCAACTTGCAATGATTTTATATCATGCAGCTACAATTAGAATGTTTTGTGTTTAATATAACCTAAAACTTTTGATAGGGGGTCTGAGTTTTGTGCACCAGCCATAACATTATAACCACTTACAGGCTAAGTCTCAATATTCTCAGTTGTGCCTGTCAGTGAGTGGGATATATTCGGCAGCAAGTGAACATTTTGTCCTAAGTTGATGCATCGGAAACAGGAAACCCAGCCTGGAGATGTTGAGAGCATGAGACACACTGAGTGAGAGTTCATTAATATACCTGCACACAGAGCAGATTAATAATTTGTAAACTTACTCCACTATATTTGAAGAAGCAGGTTCTCAGAAACGCTGAGTTAAGCCTGAGTTCTGGCTCAGAAATGTGAAACTTAATTACCATACCAGAACAGCTGATCTTCAATCATACTGAATAAATATAAACTTTTAGATTTAAGGATATATACAAGATAGATCCCCTGGAGTAGATTCATATGCAACACCCCAGTGGCAGAAATATTCACGTGACCTTTCCCAAACTCGATCCAGTTCTTGGTCCCTCTAAGGTCTCTGTGGAATTTTAAAATGATATAGTTTTTGAATGGTCGCGATAACACACAGGTTTCTGTGGTGGACATGGACAGCTGCCTAATTATATCCCCAACTTTTTGGGGAAATAATTAGGAGCAGATTGACAGATTAAATTCAAACTGGAATGAAAAATCCAGAATTTCCCTCATCTCAGGGTTAACAAACTCTGAATTAACCCTAAACCCACTTCCTGAATACCCCTGTGTGTGTGTGTGTGTGTGTGTGTGTGTGTGTGTGTGTGTGTGTGTGTGTGTGTGCGTGAGATGAAAACGGCGGCTCCAGAAATAGAAGCGGTGATATTTGGCGGAGGATGCTGATGTTCCACAAATGAATGAATTTACGGGCGACTCTAGATTTCTGCTGCAGTGCGGCTCAAACCATTAGGCTAACCATCTGGATATAACATCAGCCGTTTGCCGGGGTTTGCGACAAATTGCAAATCGGTGACTGGTGACACTTCCTGTCATGTTTGCGATGAGGAGAGGGGGAAAGAGCGGCAGGGACGAGAGGCCGCCGCAACAATATCTTACACCTGCAAATGGAACCTGTCAAAGCTTGATAACAAACCTGGAGGACTTGGAGAAGAATAAACACTAAGCTCTCTAAACCTGCCGCCTAACGAGGTTTTCAGTGACACAATTCACCCAGACGGAGGAAAGTGACTGGCAGCGGTGAACATGAATCACATTACGAGCCCGGTTCTGTGACCCCGCCAGGATCTTTAAGTCTTAGTGGTCCTACATTTCAGTCTTCTCAATGACCGAGACCCTATAGAATATCATAAAAGGAGTCACCGCCACGGCTGGGCGCCCGGTTCTTTCTTTGATTTAGTGCAGAGAGACAGAAGGAGTCATGGCCGCGGGCAGATGAAACAGGGAACTGACCGCCGCGTCGTCTCAAGGGTGTCTGTGGGGGCTGGTGGGAGGTGCTGGGGGGAGGTGGGAAAAGGTGCTGAATTTGGGGGAGTGGATTTTACTAATGAGGACAAACTGACGGTACCCTAAGAGTCGGAACCGTTCACCAGAGAGAGAAATACATGTTTTACAAAAGGACATGTTTTATGAACCCCTTCTTTTCCCTCAGCATGAAACAAAAGAAAAATTTGGCATAATATAAAAATTGTTTTCTTTGGGACAATTTAATAATGAAATATCTCAGACACACATAAATGACAAAAGACACATCAACTTGACAAAACATTTGGTGAAGCATGTTTTAAACAGACAAAAAAAAAAAGCAGACGTATGAACTTATTTCACGATAAAATTTCAATTTTAATTGAATTAGCTAAATCCTTCAACAAAAGCACGTCGGACCCTTATTAGACTTTTATTGGCTGTATCAAGTCACATAGTTCTGTTTGTTTAGTCGAATAGGACCTTCTCAGTAGCCTTTTATTTTAACCTTTGACATTTGGTGTCCCCCAGAGCTCCATCATGGGCCCCTTACTCTTTATCCTACTCAACCAAACAGATGAGCAGGATATTAACGGGTTAACAATTTAAAGCTGATTAGCTGGCCTGCTATCTATCAAGATAAACTATGTATGTATCTGTGGGTGTATGTCGTTGATGATGATGATCATCATCATCATCTTCATCAACATAAAATTATCAACATCATAATAATAGTAGATTGCTGCCTTGCCGGAATGGAAAGCGATATCAATGAGCTACTCAGCTGTTAGCTAAATGCTATCTAATGTAACGGCCCCAGACCTCCATAGTTATTTTATGGCATTAGCCACAACATTATAATCCAGAGCCAGTCCCAGACCTCTTTGAAGGGTCTCTTAGGCCCGGATGTCAGGTCTTCATGTTTCCCTTCTTTGATGGTTGCACCGTGTTGCCTGCCTTTAAGAAGGTTCAGGGTTCAAATGTTTTGTCTCAATGTGCTCAATTTTTTGTTCAGTTAGTTGCTGGTTTGTTGAAAACCCAGCCATAAAGTGTTAATAAATAAATATACTTTAATTCTAGTCCCAAGCCTGGAAAAGTATCCTGGGTTGCCTCAGGAAGGGCATCGAACCTATGCCGAATCATTATGCGGACCACAAAAATGATTCCCAAACTGTATTTCCTGGAGCTAGGGTTGACAAATACCGTCACTGGTACTGCCAGAAGTACCGTCCGAAATTATGGATGGAAACAGATGATCCGCTTTGGCGACCCCCAAAAGGGAACAGATGAAAAAAACAATAAAAGAAGTTGCTAGACCTCGAAATTGCGCTTTATTTTAGTAAAAATTTTAATCCTGATCTTGTAGCCAAGTTAGAGATAATTCTCCGAATCAATCAAAAAAATAAACTTGATATCTCCGATAGAGAGTGGGTCCCCGTCCGTGAAGGCCCCCATGTTCTGCTTCTATGTTGGTAACGTGGCCTTGAACAGACAAACTCAACACGGGCCTGAGAAAAGACTTTTCCCGTTTTCAGGTTGAAAGAATTCTCCTTGATCCTTGAATAATATAGATTCTATCCTCACTGATAGACTCTTCACACTTCACACACTCCACCATTAAGTTGGTACGCTACATGTATATGTGCTACATGTTGCAACTTCCTTTCCTGCGCCGCTAATACCGGCTTTCTGTGAAGCAGAGGTTGAAGGGGAATCTTTCTCCTTTGATCGGATACTCGCTCACATCGGAAAACGGCATCACATTCCCTGTCGCTCAGGTCCATGACTGACCTGTAGAGAAACACGGCGATGTGGAAATATTTATCGCATTGATGTTTCATGGACAACCCCGGACCAAGGCTACGTGCAAAAGAAGCAGAAATGTTAGAGAAAGAGAGAAGGTTAAAATTCCGAGGCTAGCCCTTTCAAACGCAGAATAAAGAAAGTAAGAAAAGCTAGTGTTCACTCATCGGATGAATTGCAGAGGTTTTTTTTTTTTCTTTTTTTTTTATCCTCAAGGACACTTGTCGGTATCTAACCTGCGACTGTTTATCAACTGGGATGTCTTTGTGAGTACCTGCTACTCTGCCACTTTTCACCCTTTGTACTTTTCACAGTTCACGAGTCCATAACCCATTAAAGGTGTGGGAGGGCAGGGGCTTCATTAGGAACGAAGCGGTCCGTGCACATCGGGAAGAGGAGAGGGGAGTAGAGTGATAACGCGGAGGACTTTATCATACGCTGTCACTTTGCCGCCTTCAGGCGAACCCGGACATAGAGTATCAAAGCTTTCTTCTTCATGGTTCTTTAAGTGGACCCGCTCCAGAACACGCAGCCATGAAACGTGAACCGTCAAATTCCCCAAAGTGCTGATGGATCATTTGAAAAGTGTGTCACGATGTTGGGAAATTGTCATTTTGTTGGCGATTTCATCCAAATGGGTATTTTTAGTGACGGTTAAAGAAACCTGTAACCCAGCGGCTCCACTTCAGTTGTGTTTGTACGATTTTCTTTCACACAGAGATTTTCTCGGCTTCGGTTTCGGTCCGATGAGATGAATGTTAGCCCCTTATTATATATTAGAAAGCAGCAGCAGGAAGTTCTTTCCAGTTCCTTTACCGCTTTGAGGGAATTAAACGACGCTTGTTGATATCTGAGATTTAGAGGAAGCTGGACGGAACCAAATTCAATTGAGGACGCTGTCTTCTTAATGGTATTCTCTTAGTCTCCGCCGAGCCTCCCTCATGCTTCCTTCAGTATGACTCTATCTCGCATCACAGGATCACTTTATATACTTTATATCCTTTATATCATCCTGACGTCTTCATTAACAAGTCCCTGTTTTTAAAGCGGCAGCATTGCCCCATATATCGGATATATCAGCCTGATATTCTGTATTTTGCTCCTTGTACCCGGTTTACCTTCAGAAGGGTCCCCGCTGAAGTATCCTAGTACCTATAAAGGGACATTTTTGTCTTTTCATTTTGATTTTGTTGCTAATTTTGACTGCGATATATTTGGCATTGATTTTTGAAAAGAATTGTGTGTATTGGGGGGAAATTTTGGTTTCTCAACATCCAGCCATCTCCTTGTACATCGACTTTATTCCACTTTCTTGTTGCGATAGGAATAGTCCTCGCCGGGTATACAAGACGTCTGTCTCCCCAGGAATGCTCCACTCACTAAGGGGATGTTTAGGCATTTATATAATCCATCTAGCAGATTCTACGTCTTCTCCGGGGTCTCCTTCCAGTTGGACACGCCTGGAGAACCTCCAGAGGGAGGCGCCCTGATCAGACTTTAAACCACCTCCACTGGTTCCTTTCAACACAAAAGAGAAAAATCTCCACTCTGACCTCCCTCTGGTTGTCTGAGCTCCTCGCCTCATCTCTAAGGCCGAGCCCAGCCCCCCTATGAAGGAAGCTCGTTTCAGCCGCTCGCATCCTCGTCCTCGGTCTTGTCTGAGGTAGACGCTGTCTTCCTAGAACTCATGACCAGAGGTGAGAGCTGGAACATAGATGGATGGGTAGTTTTTTCATCATCCTCCTTAGCTTTTCCTTAAAGGAACACCGGTCCTCCGGGGGTCCACAATTAAAAATACACAAACATTCAAAAAATACAACGTAAATGTAATCCTTCTCAATCAATCAAATGAATCAGATCGGCTCATGTAAAAACATACATTAAAAACTGTAACTCTATAGAACCTAGTTATAAATTGCTTCATCCTCACTTCATATTCCCTTTGTTCAGATGAAGGTGTGAGAGCGAAAACGTTCACAGGAGTTGGAATAAAGACCCGACATAATGGATAAACTGAGATCAATCTACTTCCATGGCTTGTTTTTTGTTAGTGCCACCATCTTTCTTTCTTTTCATGCTCGATTCATTAAAAAAAAATGAATTATTATAATCGATAATCCTCAAGGAAGTAAAAATGCTTCCTGTAAAAGTGGCATCAATATTTATTAATAAAACCAAATTACACTCATAACTCAGTAATTCCCATTAACCTGGTGTCCTCGGTGGCGACGGCGGCTCATGGTAGAGCAGATGGCCTAATATCTGAAGGTTGTTGGTTCGATCCCCGGCCACCGCGGTCCACATGACGAAGCGTCCTTGAGCAAGATACTGAACCCCATGTTATAAACTTGGAAATTAAAAAATACACAAACATTAAAAAAATACAACGCAAGTGTAATCTCTCTCAGATTTAAAATCTAATCTTAGCGAAGGATCTAAGGAAAAATACTTCTTTGCATATTTGATTTCTTTGGAGAATTTATTAGCGTAATATCTGTAAAGTAGCAGACAATGACGAAAAAAGGCAGATCGGAGGGTCGAGATGATTCAATGTGAATTTACGATTCTTTACTGACATCTTTAATGCCTCCTCCTCAGTGGCCCTTTTGACCTGTGGTGTCCTCCAGGGCTCCGTCTCTGGCCCCTTCTTTAGCATAAAAGTGCTATTATGAACAGGTTTGGTCAAGTGGCGCTCATTTTTCATAATAATAATAATAATAATAATAAATGTTGAACAGGAGATGAAAGGGTTAAACTAGAGTTCCTGATTATGTCAATTTAAAGGAACCGCATCACTCGACATCGTACTTAATGACATCAGTTGGACCTTCGAAGACCACCATAGGTTCTTGGGTAGGTAGGAGCCGAAGCTTCACCACTAGAATACAAAGAAGATTTTAATCATTCGGGCTTTAAAAGCATTTCCTGCGTTAGCACTGAGGGCTTGGACAGAATCCAACAGATTCCCGCACCATGAACGTAATCGTCCCGATGTTTGCGCTGGGCTTGTAAAGAAAAAGTACGTCTGAATGTTTTTTCCCCTGCTACCTTTGTAAAATTCATTCAGCCGCTGCTTGAAGTGAGAATCCCGGCCATTAACGGCATCACGCCACGCCGCATCTGATGCTAATAAGCGCGCTGACGCAACTTTGTTTCCTCGTTCCCTCCTTCGTGACGATTCATCAAAAGGTCTCCGTTTGCCGGAGCGCACCTCTGGACGTAATTCGCTGTGATTATTTTTCTCAAAGTTCACTGCGGAAACAAATCAGCGTGGCAAGACTGATAACAAGGTTCTTACCTCGTCGTTCCAGCGAATGAAATAATCGGCTCAGCGCGGCGGCTGTCGAGTAAACATCGGGGCCGAGCCATTTCTCATCTGCTCCTCTTCCTCTTCTTACCCCCCCCCCGATGGGCTCATTAGCGCGCCGCTGAAAGCTGCACACCACAGCTATATCACACATTCATTATTTAGTTTATTTTGCCCTATTCTTCCCGTTTTCCCCTGCTTGATTTGTTTCTCCTCCACAAATCACCATCCAGCGCTCGGATAAAACTGGCCTACTCCACTTAAAGTGGTTCTCTCTCCTGCGCCGGCTTTATCCCATGGCGGCAAAACGGGATCTTTCATTCAAGGCTATAATGACATGTGCAAGTTGTGTGTTCGGCGGATGAGTCCCAGAAATGCTGCTCTCTCATGAGACGTCGGCCGTGGACGTCCAGATCTGTCGAACACTTTGGGAATGTGAACTTTATTTTTGCTTTATTAAAAACTAAAGCAACTAGATTTGAGAGAAAAAAAAATGTTTATGTTCTTCTTTGGGCTGTTCCCTTCAGGGGTCGCTACAGCGGATGAACTGTTTCCATGCTCTCCTGTCCTCTTCATCTTCCTCTGTCATACAGACCAACGGCATGTCCTCTCTAACCAAATCCAGAAACCTCCTCTTTGGTCTTCCTCTTCATCCTTCTACCAGTAGATCCACTATCCCTCCTCTTCACGGGTCAGAACCATCTCAATCTGGCCTCTATGACTTCGTCTCCGAGATGTCCAGCCTGGGCTGTCACTCTGATGTCCTCCTTTCTTCATCCTCCTCACTCCCAGAGAACATCTGAACATCTTCAGTTCTGCCTCCTGTCTTCTGGTCAGAACCACCATGTCTAAACCCCCCAGCAGACCTGCTCTCACAACCATCCTGGAAATCTTTCCCTTCACTCCTGCTGCCGCTCCTCCGTCTCAGATAACTTTTGACACTCGTCTACACCCACTCCACCTGTCTGCACTCGCTTCTTCACATCTTTCCCCAATCCCCGTTGATCTGACCCCAAGTACGTAAACCCATGCACCTTCCCTAACCTCCACCCTTTCATCCTCACCTCCTGACTTCCTTTCATTCACACGCATGTATTCTGTCTTGCTGCCACTGACCTTCAGTGCATGCCTCCATTCAAAGACCTTAGCAGTGACCGCTAGCATAGCATCTAATGCTAATGTTCAGATTCAAACTGAGCAAATCTACCTGTGGCAGATAAACCAGCTGAATGGATTGTGATGGTTAATGTTTGGGGAGAACAGGGGGGTTATTTTTAAGTTTTATGATAACTTCCTCTGACACAACTTATAAAAAAACACATTTAGAAACACAAAGTTTTTCATGACAACTCTATGACGCAGAAAATACACCGACAGAAAAATGGTGACTCTGGATGATGTGATCATATTATAGAATGGACATCATGTCTGCTGCGTCCGCCGCAAAAATACTTCATATTAGCCCCATAACTCAAAAACTGTTTCATGAATCGATTTCAAAGTTTATACCTGCATAGACCTTAATGCGAGGAAGAACTGGAGGGATTTTGGGAACGGTCGGTTGAATATTTCTAACAGTAGGCGGAGCTTTATTTCCCCAAAGTTTTCAGCAATCATTTTTCAACTGTTGGTTCGATTCAGTCCAAATTTGTTGCATTTGAATCAATTCGATTACAACTTTTTTTAAAAACCTTTTTTAATCTAGTAATTCATATTTTACACACTAGGGCATGTTTTTTCCAAAAAATACAGTTTTTAGGACATAACATTCTAACCATTAGTCTGATTTAGTTCAAATTAGGTGCGTCTGAAACGACTCAAGGAGATAAATCCTTATTATCAACATATTACTTTAGTAGTTCATATTTGACTCACCAGGGGGAGTTTTTTTGCAAGGAAGAACTGGATTGATTTTGAGAAAGGTCAGCTATGTATTTCTGACACTAGGGGGAGCTTTCGCCCAAAAGTGTTTCGGGCAATCATGTCTTAATCTTTGATCCAATGTAGTTCAAATTTGGTGCGAATGAATCGCCTCAAGTAGGTCAATATTTTAAATACCACATTTTAGTTTAATAGTTCATATTTTACTCACTAGGGGGAGCTTTTTTTTTTTTTTTTTTACTAAAAAGTACTGGTAAAATACCTTCACATTTAAATTGAGGGGTTGAATCAGGGGGATTGCATGAAGTACGAAGGGGGATTGGGGACTTTTCGGGGATATAACCTGGCTGTCGAGGACGAGGTTAATCTTAAACCGAGCTCTTAATCCCTAGAATCAGAAATAATGTGAGAATGTCGGCTGAAGCAGGAGGCGGCGGCGGCGGCGGCGGCGGCGGCGGCGGCGGCGGCGGCGGCGGCGGCGGCGGCGGCGGCGGCGGCGGCGGCGGCGGCGGCGGCGGCGAAAGCTCCTGACTGAAAAATCTCCATGTCTAGAAACTCCAGCAAGGCCAGCAGCGGAGACTTCAGGCGTATGGAAGGAAAGTTAATGAGTATTTCAACAAGTAGTGTTCACATGCCTTCAACCTCACGCTGCTCCGGAGCAGCTGCTCGCCAGTACGACACCCTTCTTGTGCCGCGGACCTCCCACCTGGGAATGTAATTGTGTGCATGTGATGGAGGGAGACGCCCAGCGGGATCGCTCACTCAGCCATCCTGGGATAAATATGGAAAGAGATTAGTGCCAGCAGAGATTGCATTTTATTTTCTGCATACTTTTGAATTTGTCAGTCGCGTCGAGAGCTTTTGACTTTTTTTTTTGCCCACAAGAATATTCAGCTCGGAAAAAAGGGTTAATTCATTTGAAGTTAAATAAAATGTACGATGCCTGTCGGTCGCTGTTGTCTGTTTGTGGGCAGGTCCTGGATAAAGATAAGTCAGTTAAATGATGCGATGCTTGATTTGATGAAGGGTCGGGGTTCGGGCGCTGGTTTGGCACCTTTTTTGGGGATTTATCGTTGCAGTCGGGGAGTCGGGCAGTTTTGGCCTGGTTGATTAATGTTGTCCTCATTATAAAGTAATAATAATAACCTGGGGGGGCTGACCTGTGTTTTGGGAGTTTGGGAGGATTAAGCCTAGATCTTTTAATACCTCACACATCGATCCGGGCGAAATGTCAGGACCCATCAAAGTTCCAGACCGGCTCTCTCAGACCGTCTGGAGAGGTGATTCGGGATAAATTGGCCAATTTCTTCTGTAGTGCGAGAACGGCTTCAGCTGATTGGCCGGCGAGGGTCCCGTGAAGCAGCAAACAATCCTCTCTTCTCAGAAATACAGAAAATGATGTTTTCGCAGGTGCAGCAGAGTCACACTTTAAGAAAGACAGCGGTCATTTTTTTTTCCAGACGGTTTTGTTTTTAAGGTGTATTTTTTATCAGATCAAAATTGTTTCACAATAAATGCAGAATTCTACAACAACTTACGAAAATGTCTACGGCATGGCTATTTTAATTTTTTTTTACACGCATGACCGCCAAGTAGAGTAAGAATTCTTGAAATGAAAGATCCAGCCAGAGTAATATAAAAGTCCTACATTCAAAACTTGACTTAATTAAAAGTTGGTAAGTATTATTAGCAAAAAGTGCTAAATTATCAAAGTAAAAGTACTTCTTTGAGTAGTAGAATGGCTCCTCTCAGTGTTTTACTACTTTATTATTACTGCTGCATTAATGTGTAGACCTATAAGACTGCAGTATTAAAGATTGAGGTAATCTAATTACTTTATAACAACTGTTATACTGGCTCCTTTCGACGCGAAGGAGCAGCAGCTCTGCAGCAAACTCCTTCTGGACGTCTGAGCCCTGTACCCCATCTATGAGGGGTACCCCATCTATGAGGGGACTTTTTGCGAAAAAGGATTTTTTTCTAAACAGTAACTACCTAAAAACTAACTAATTACAGTCAAATATGACAAATACAAGACAGCTTTCACTGAGGCGGCTCACATGTATCAAATTTGGACTAAATTGGACCAACAGTTCCAAAATGATGGACCCAAAACTTTGGAAGATAAAGTTCCCCCCCAAGTGTTTCAAATATCCATCCGGTCTTTTCCCAAAACATTCCACTTGCAGTGCAAACCCCCGGCTAAGTTAAGTTCTTGATGGCTATCTAATTTCATCTTGACAGAAAGGGACGGATGCACAGTAAGGGGAGGATCCTCTTGTCGGACCTCTCCGTGGTGCTGACGGGTCCTGTCAGGAACGACAGAGTGCTAGCGAGTGCTAGCTCCCCTCCCTGTGAGAGGAGGAGGAGGGAGCACATGACTGTCAAACCTTCCCTGTAAGCTTTGAACTATACTTTTACCTACAGAGTTCATAATTTTGACACTTTAAGGCCACCGTAGATTCTTGGCTAGGGAGGGGTGAGCTGAGACACAGAACAGGTTGCATTCTGGGATGCCATTCAATTTTACACACTGCACCTTTAATAACATGTATCCAATCATGGAAGTTATGTTAGTTATACTTAAGTTATTCAGAACGTCTTTTCTGAATCCAATCAGTGTCTTCGATGATTATGGACCGTGTGTGTGTGTATGTGTAAGTGTGTGTGTATGCTTGTGTCTGAACATGTGTGTGTGATTGTGTATGCAAGTGTATGAGTTTGTGTGTGTGTGCATATATATTTGTATTTATGTGTGTGTCCGTGGGTGTGTTTGTTTATGTTTGTATGTGTGTTTATATGTGTGTGCCTATGTATGTGTGTGTGTGTATTTGTGTGTGTGTCCGTGGGTGTGTTTGTTTATGTATGTATGTGTGTTTATATGTGTGTGCCTATGTATGTGTGTGTGTGTATTTGTGTGTGTGCATGTGTGTGTGACCGTGTTTACTTACGTGTGCATGTGTGTGTACTTGTGTGTAACACTGTATGTGTGTGTGTCTATGCATGTGTGTGTATATGTGTGTATATCTGTGTGCATGAGTGTGCGTTCCTATATGTGTTTGTGTGTTAATATAAGTGTGCATGCGTGTGTATATATATATGTGTGTATACGTGTGTGTGCATGGATGTATATATGACTGTGTGTATGCATGTGGGTTAATGTGTGTGGGTGTGTTTGTGTGAGTGTGTGCGTGTTTGTGCATGTGTGTATGTGTGCGTGAATGTGTGTGTGTGTTTGTGTGTGTGTTTGTGTGTACGTAAGTGTGTTCGTGATTGTGTGTGTGTGTGTGTCTGTGTGTGTGTGTGTGCGTATGTGTGTGCGTGATTGTGTGTGTTTGTGTGTGTATGTGTGTGCGTCATTCTGTGTGTGTGTGCGTATGTGTGTGCACAATTGTGTGTGTGTGTGTATGTGTGTGCGTCATTTTGTGTGTGTGTGTGTATGTGTGTGCATGATTGTGTGTGTGTGTGTGTATGTGTGTGCGTGATTGTGTGTGTGTGTGTGTGTGTGCGTGAATGTGTGTGTCTGTTTGTGTGTGTGTGTGTATGTGTGTGCATGATTGTGTGTGTGTGTGCGTATGTGTGTGCGTGATTGTGTGCGTGATTGTGTGTGTGTGTGTGTGTGTGTGTGTGTGTGTGTGTGTGTGTGTGGGTGTACGTGTGTGTGTGTGTGTGTGTGTGTGTGTGTGTGTGTGTGTGTGTGTGTGTGTGTGTGTGTGTGTGTGTGTGTGTGTGTGTGTGTGTGTGTGTGTGTGTGTACGTGTGTGCTTACACTAGTATGATGACATAAGAGTCGACCCGGGTCTTACCTTCATTTAAACATGGTGCTTTTATTTTCCACACGTCTCTACTTTATATATTTCCTTTCCAAAATCATTTTTTTCTTCTTGCAGCTCCTCGACAAACGGCTCGACTCTGAAACTCTGACGGATTCCACATCTCAGGCTTTTTTAATTACACCCTGAAACATTGATAGTCTGTTGTCAGCGGTTGACCTTTACGAACTTTTATGAACTTCCTCAAAGGAATCTTAGGAAAAAGAAAATCATTTGATTTGCGTCGTAAAAAATAACACGTCTCCCTCTCTCTCTTACTTTTTTTTTTTTACTGGTCTCAGTAACGACGGGAATAATTAGGACTGCGAGGCAACTGTTGAACGAACGACAGCATCAAACCATTCCTCATCCTGACTTCCTCTCCCCAGATGGCCTCGCTGATTTATCCAGGCGTCCTGGCTGAGCGTCTGAAAAACACCGCGACAAACACATCGTGAAAACACTTCCCCAGTAGCCAAGGGCATTATGGGGCTTTTAGCTTTTTGTGTCTTCTTCCAGAACACATCCGTCTCATCACCTTCACGCTGCAACGACCAAATATGATTATGATTACACCAAACACCTGTCCTGAGACGCCTCGGCTTGATCCAGCCTGGTTTGGAGTCTCAGGATCCGAGCGGTACCGCCGCATGATTCTCACAGTTTCTACGGGTTCTCGCTGTTGTCGGAGAAGCTGGCGTCAAGGTGATGTTGTGATTGACAGGCACCGCGGCTCCTGAGGGAAGAAGGAATCTGTTTCCCACTGTGATCATCGCAGCCGGCTTAAATCGGAATCGGCTTTAGAGGCACAGCATGAGATTTTTAATAACCCTGCCTTGTTTTCATTTTATGACAACACGTGTAAAAAAAGTCTATTTATCTAAAAAACGTATTTTTGTCTGTTTTAACCTCATTCAACTCAATCTTGATGTCCCCGACCGACCTAAGTTTGTTTATGATCTGTGGTTTTTGACATTCGACATATCGGATGCTGTTGTTGTGACGGTGGACGGGTTGAGCTGCTTTTCTTTTTGCACAGTATGTGCTCACAAGCAAGGAATTTCTTATTATTTTCGTCCTTGCTGAAAAAGTATGGTGGCCCAGAGGCTCACACGGATCCAAAAAAAAGCCACATCAAAACTGCAAAAACAGCAACACTACTGCAAAATATCCAACTCGAATGCAAAAAAAAAAAGTTTGTGGCTTTTGCATTTATGTTTTGGCTTTTTTTTGCATTTCTGTATTTGCTTTTGCATTTGTGTTGTGGCTTAACAATTCTGTTGTGATTTTTTGCAGTTGTGCGCTGGCCTCTTATGCTTTTGTTTATTGCAATTTGGTTATGGCTTTTGCATTTATGTTGTGGCTTCTGTAACAGTTGTGTATAGACTCCTGCAGAGGTGTTGTGGCTTTGCAATTTTGTCATGGCTTTTGCAATTTTCTGGTGACCTTTGGGTTGTTGTTTATGTTGCTTTACTGTGGCATCTTTCGTGGGTTAGTTGAGGCTTTTGCATTTCATTGTGGCATTTGCAATTTGGGTTGTTATTTTCACCGCTGTGCTGTGTATTCTTTCGTAGGTGTGTTGAGACTTTTGCACAGCTGTTGTGGCTTTGCAATTTGGTTGTGACTTTTGCAATTTTCTGGAAACTTTTGCGTTGCGGTTGTTGTTTTTGAAGCTGTACTCTAGCTTCTTTTGCAGATTTGTTGTGGCTTTTTTGTTCACGTTTCAGCCTCTTTTGCAGGTGTTTATAGACTTCTGCAGAGGTTTTATGTCTTTGCAATTTTGTTGCAGCTTTTGCAATTTTGTTGAAACTTTTGCCTTTGGCTTGTTGTTTCTGCAGCTCTGCTGTGGTTTCTTTGCAGATTTTTTGTGGCTTTTGCATCCATGTTGTGGCTTTTGCATCTTCTTTTGTGTTTTTTTTTTACAGTTGGTCTCTATTCACACAAGGCATTTAATCAGGAATAGACATATAACAACAGCAACTACATGGTGTATCTTACCAAACTAAACTAAAACCAAGATGAAAAGTGAAACTAATAAAAATATTGATGGTAAACAACTGAAGGTGTGTCGAATCTGGAAGAAGGGCCGCTACAATCTGTCAATAAAGGGATGAATCGTCTGGGATTGTGGCACCAAGTCCTTGATATTGAGTCAATTATGGTCAAGCGTAGATGTAGATGTTATAGATGGAAAATGCAGATGTTGCAAATAAAGGAAAAAGTTGGAAGAGAGTAAAAATGGAGGATTGTTTGCGTGTTATAATTTTGAGGAAACAACACGTTTTACAGGGGAAATGACATCAGATGTTTGTAACCACCTAGTGTTACAAACATTAACCATCAGGCTTAAGATAACTTAAGCTTGGCATAAAAGTCCACCGGCTGAGGCTTGCACACCTCTAACTTCCACATCGAGTGAGAGATGTCGCGTTCTCTTCCACTCGGAGCTCATTGTATCGCTGGCGTTCGAAGATAAGCGGACTGTTGTGAACCGCTGCGCCTCAGTAATATTACCCACAGCAGGGACGGGATTTACAAATTGGACGAAATCAGTATAACGCTCAGGAAAGATCCATCAGTCCAGACCTTCATTTGTCTCAGCACAGGTTCTTATCTCAACAATTATTCTGTCAGAGGGAGAAATGTCTCCTGAACATAATTTGTTTCATCAAAAAGCCTAAATTAAACATGGCCCTGCTTTCCATATCATATTTTATTTAAGTGATTATATTTAGTACAGGCTCGGTATAATAAAACGACTAAGCAATGAATCAGGATGGACTTTTTTTTTTATGCCAATATAATACGAATAGTAGACGTGATTATGTCATACATTGTGCGCAACAACAATATTCACGGCTGCAATTCAAATGAACGGGTAAATCAGGCGAAGCAGAGAATAAGATGAACGTTTATTCCAACATAATTTGTCTGAAGGAAAGTTTTTGGTGCTCTTCAGGGAGGTTGTGACTGAAGGGTGTCTTCAACAAGCAGCAGCAGTTAAACCCCTAATGAAGCCTGGCCACTGGTGGTGGTGGCTGATGAGGCTACTAAGACCGATGAATGATTGAAGTGGATGGATCTGTGAGGACTGGGTGGAGATTAGCAGTAGGAACTAGATGTTTGTCGAGAATTTAAATTTAAAATGACTGCAGCTGATGATGATGATGATGATGATGATGGCATCGATGAAGGTGCATCACCATGATATTGGATACATGTGGCCGACCGATGGGGCCTATGAAGTGGGTTGATTTAAACTCAGTGTGCTTGCAGGGCGTGAATGACCGAGCGGTATGATGCGATGACTGTGGCCTGAGTGTGCAACGAGATAGTGTTCTTGACCGAACTTTAGCTAGCACATCAATAGCGTGCTGGTGGTTTGATTTTGTTTGCTTCTTTTGTTTGTTTGTATTTTTTGAACACATTTTGGACAATCTTAACTTTTGTTAGTTTGGGAGATTGTCATAAAATAAAATTTGATACGTGAAAAATGTTAGAGATAATTAGCTGTAGCTTCAGCCCACAACTTTTCGCCAAGTATATATGAACGTTGGTTGGTTGCACATATATAAATATGCATGTTTGCTTATATGAGAATGGGAGAAATTTAAATATGACCGAAATCGAATCAAATCTGAATCTGAATCAGGAAAACGTCAGATGCACCAGTAACCACGGTAACACCTGAAAAGTGCTAGGAACCAAAAATGTATTTCATCACCTCAAGTTGAAGTAGAAGGAGAAAAAAGCTGCGGCGAGGAGAGCTCAAGGAGAAAACCCTTGAATGTTATTTCAGTCAGTTAGTTAGTTGTGACCGACAGTTCTCGTTCAACAAAACCTTTTTTTTGAAAACAAATATATCACAGAAAGGCAAAATGCTGTAACCCATTCATGTCAGCAACAAAAGAATCTGGACCACAGGATGAAATTAACAAGAGAGTTTATCAGAAAGCCTGAGCTCAACCTTCTGTGGTGGACGATAGATTCCACCTTGAAAAGCAGACCGGTACCTGTAGTTGGATCATTCATCCACCAGAACTCAAGCTGGGAAGTTATCAGAACCTTCCGCCGCCGAGCTCAGAATGTTCCTACGAAAGCGGAGGGAAAAGAAATGGATCACACACATATCAAGAATGCTCTGAAAAGTTGTTCATCAATCCTTTCAAGAAACCTGAGAAGGACTCCACGTCCGTCGTAGAGGAAAAGGACAGGCGCAACAACATCGTCATTCCACATCTGGCTGGATTTCCAAACACTGCACCACCCTCAGAAACCGGTTCTGGAAGTTCAGTGCAGTGAGGATTGTTTGGATCTGTATGTAGCGGAAACTAAACAACCAGTCTTCAAAAACGTGGAGAAAGGACCGGGACTCTGTCTGCAACTGAAAGACAAGAGACGCTCATCCAGAAATCCGATTTAAAAGACTCTCTAAAAATAATATACCGTATGGACATGAGATGGAATCGTGATTCGTTGTTCTCGGGTCGCTGGAATATTTGGCTTCTGATTATGTTGCTCTTGTTTGCTGTTTTTGTTTGGTTTGGTTGGGTGAAATGGTCGAAATTATATATATATATATATATATATATATTATAGGACAAATTATAGAATTTGGAGAAGGTTCTTCAAGAAACTTCAAAACAACTCATTAAGAAAAGGTGCCGCAAGAGCCAAGACATAATGGAAGTGTTTCCAGAGGACACTTTATGAACCCTTGCTTGTGGGGCCTTAATTGGTTAAACTTTTCAGAATGGCCGACATCGGATGAGAGGCAGATTAAACCCAGGACAAGTGTCCAGTTCATCACTGGGTCAGTGCTCCAATAATGCATGTTATGGGAGGAAGCCAGAGTACCTGGAAGGATCCCACACAAACAGGAGGAGAAATGCAAAGTCCACACGGGAAGACATCATGGCCAGAAGTGGATATGAACCGTCATCCACCCACTGAGCCAAAATCCTGCCCGGGAAAATATAAAAAAAAAACAAAAAAAAAAAACAGCAACAACTTCCAGTCTCAAAAAAGCTCGAGAGTGCTAAAAAATTCTATCTAGATCAACCCCAAAAAGAAATTAATTGGTCGTTGGCTGGCCGGTGCTCCATCCTTGCACCCATGGGTGTCGGGCATAACCTCGTTGGTGGAGCTAATGAGCATAAAAATAAATATTTTTTCCCAAATCCGCCCACACAGCTGAGACAGGATGTTCCTGAGTTTGAGCCAGTCAGACCGTGTTTGAAGATAAAAACCAGAGCGCCGCAGCTACTTCATCATGGAACTGTATCTTCACTGTCAGGTGAGTCATATGTACCGCCACCTGCATCAGCTGTTCAAACATCTGATCCAGCTCCGTCGCTGGTGGATTTTTATTCTCCCTCTTCCCCTCCTTACATCTCTGCCTCCTCCCTTCTTATGCCGCCGCCATTCATTTGAATTATCGCCTCTTCGGTTTCTTTGGTTAGCATCAAAATATTTCAATGGAAGAGACATATTTGATTTACAAAGAGGGGGGGGGGGGGGGGGTACAGGAAGGATGAGGCTAGGTCACGGTTCCATGACCTTCTGAGAAAACCTGTTTTTGAGACACAAGTAAGGATGGATCTTCCTCCTCACAGAAGCTGCAACCAGCTATAGGTGCAGATTGTAAAAGTTCCATATTGCATTCCTGTATTGGGTTGATGGGTGAGGGATGGTGCTGGAAGGAAGGTGAGGCATGTTTTTTAGGCAGGACCGCGTCGTCTGCGGCCTACAACCGTACCTGACCTCTGGCTGGGTTTGGTTAGGGTTTAAGACGACCCAATCACCATAACGAACATTGCCACGTTTCTGCAAATCAGTAGAAACTTTATGTTTGATGGTTTGAAATACTGCCACCTGTGTTTTCAGGAATGGGCATACGTGATGTGTCTCCTTCATCTAAGAGATAAGTTAAGGAGCTTCGACATCCAGAAAGAGCTGGAGCAGAGACGGCCCTCCTTTGCGTCGAAAGAAGCCAGTCGAGGTTGTTCGGACATCTGATTAGGACGCCTTGAGGACGTCTCTGCCCTTAGCAGCGGAGTGCTAATATCCCCGATCTTTGGAGTCCGGATACTGGTGGTGGTGGCTGATGACTTTACTGAGGCTGATCACTGATGTGGCTGATGGATCTTTAACGACCAGACAGGTATTGGGCGGTGGAGGGCGCGTGAACCAAGAACATGAAAGAACTAGATGATTGGAGAGAATCATATTTAGGGTGATAAACGAAACCTGCAGGAGGATCGGACTCA